>WJFB01000018.1:0-155610 GCA_009870185.1 Pygmarrhopalites habei
CCCCCCCCCCCCCCCCCCCTAGCAGGAAATTAATTACAAGTATTATATTCCAGATTGCGGGACTATTGGTTGACTGGTATTCTCGGGGTTTACCAGAGACGGACTACTCGGCTGCTTTCTACGTTTCGGATATCCTCTTCATTTTGAATATCCTGTCCTACTTTGTAATCAATTTGGACGTGGACAAACCAGAGAAAAATTTTCTCAAGTAAGAGCAAAGAAATGATGAGTACTGTTGAAATTTAGTTGCTGGCTTGTAAATATTGTCACTGATGACTTTTTCAGGGATGGAAAGAAATTATTTCAATATCCAGAAGTGGTCGTTTTTCTCATCATGATTTTCATTCTGGGGAATATGTGGGGATTTGTAGAGTCTTATCTTTTTGTATTTTTGAAAGATGATCTGAATGCTCCCAACTACCTTTTGGGTATGAAACTAAATTTGATCATCGTCAGCATGATTTTGAATGATAATTTTTTATTTAAATTCATTTGGGATTTTTGGATAGGTCTTACTCTTACAACTGGATCGTTGACAGGTAAAATTCATAGTTGAAGGAATGAACAGTTGTTGAGAATTGAAATTAATTAATTGTATTTTGTACTGAATGAAGGGATTCCTTTTTTGTACGGAGCTGAGAGGATTGTTGCGTTGCTGGGTCGTGTCAATGTTATCGTCTTGGCATTTCTGTTCTACTTTATCCGCTTTTTTGGATACTCTTACATTTGGTGAGATCAAAGTTTCATCCACTTTTATTTTAATCACGTAGATCAAGTGACAATTGGGGTGTGCAGTGTGAGGGGAAGAGAGTGACTAATTATACGACAGAAAAATCCCACACACACAATTTGTCTCAGTCTAGTCATGTTCAAATCCAGTAGCACCATTTTAAAACATTTAAGTGAGTGTCAGACTCTGAGTTGAATGACAATGACTTGTTTTACGTGAGATTCTTTTGTAATAATGATGAAAATAATTAATGTGTCGTGAAATCATTTTTTTTCTTGACAGGAGTCCCTGGTTGTGTTTTCCTATGGAGGCTTTAGAAGCATTTACGTACCATTTGATGTGGACAGCTGGTGCATAGCACAATTATTGATTTGTACGATATTTAAGTTTGTAAGTGTTATAATTTGTATTGTTGTTGTTATGCAGCCGCCACGTATTGTTCCATTTTGGCCCCTAAAGGTCTCCTAGCAACACTCATGGGAATAATGGGAGCTCTTCATTACAGTCTAGGTTTACACAGTATTATGTATTTCAATTGTTTATACTAGTAAGTGTAAAAATGAAATGTTAATGCATCTCGTTATTTTGTAAATGACAGGAAAAGGTTTTGGGAGTTTCATTGGAGGTTACGTAATCAATTTGGTTGGGGTGAGGAGAGGATTTCGGGATTTTGGAATTGCTTCTGGTATCGTTGGACTCGTTTATTGTACTATTAACTTTTGCTGGATCAGGAAATTAGTCAAAAAGCGTAGACTCAAATGTGAGGGATGAATTTTAATGATTTCACTTTACCAACATTAGTTATTTCCATAGTGAAGGAGAGACACATTGACACTGTATACTTGTATTTTTGATGATTGTAGATGTACCTGGAGACATGTTGAAAAATGAAAGTGAGAGGAAATCCATGGATGCGAATGCTAATACAAGTCCCGAAGATGAAGAGATGAATGATGATGCAGAGGTGACTGATGCCATGCTCAATGTACCCCAACAGGGCACAAAAGAAATCGTCTAGACTTTCAGTTTTACCTGTCCTACAACTTTTTGAATGTCAAATTTTTATCAATCTTACACCCATGAACAAATCATGGATAAATTATTTCATTTTTTTTCTTTTGACTTTGTACAAATATTTTACATGAACAATTTTTACTCCGGAAGGGGATGCGATTCCTTGTACAAAATAAACTCACATTTTAAAAATAAATGAATAGACAAATGGTAAAAAATGAAGCAATGTTCTTCATACAACAGGAAACATATTAGTTAACTCGACAATGGACATTATTATTGACAGTTGCTGGAAATCCTAAAATAAAGAGGATGTACAAAAAAAATTTCGTAGAAAGTGAGTCAAAAATTACGCGAGGTCCCACCGGGATTCGAACCCGGGATCTCCTGTTTACTAGACAGGCGCTTTAACCAACTAAGCCATGGAACCACATTGATGCATCCATGTCAAAAGAAACCCTACTTCTACTTCACTCCCCCTCCTTTCCAATCAGGGGCAATCCAAAATTCTCCTCTGAGCACATTTTGCGGTCAATCTGTCTCGACCCCAACACATCCAGTCACTAATAATGATTCATTATCCAACATTACACAATATGCACACTAGTCCATTGTTCCATTTTAGCAGATACAATACATTGAACTCATCAATAATAAATCAATCCCCCTCTCACCACCAAATGCTCAAATGAGGACAAGGCCCTTGTCAAAACGGTGATTGCAATTCCCTTCACTTGATCTTCCAACACATTTTTCGTGAAGTTTATTTTGTAAGGAGACCACCAGTAAATTACTGGCAGTAATCCGTGAATCTGGATACTTTTTCATGTATAGGTGAATAATATGTACATTTATGATCTGGACTCCATTAATTAGAGATCATGTTTCCAGGATGCAGTTATGCTTTACATATGTTAATCTGTAGTTTAATTAATGTAAGAAAGTGTTCCCAAAGTTTTTATGTAACAAGAACAAACCTTCCTTTATTTATAAATCAAACATTTCAGTTATTTTTTCCCCCTATCTTTACATATGTTTTTTTTGTGTCTAACTAGGACTCTAGGTATTTTTCATGTATGTATATATTATGTATATTGTAAGACGAGTACATAAATTCAAAAGGTATGATAAAGAAGTTGTATAATAAAATCAATATATATTTATGTATATATTTTCGTAATTTCATATTGAAGAACAAAATTAGAGCTGCGACTACATTTCATTTCATTTCTCCCCTTTTTAATTATGTCTAACTATTGTATGGATGTTTATGTAATATGGTAGGTTGTATCAGTTATGTATGGATGTATAGGTCATGTATTCGCAGTTTTAGTTGTAGAGTTACAGGTAATTTGAATAAGGATTTTGGGGAAAGTGTTTTTCGAGACGACATCGAATTTTTTAACGACGCTGTAATCATCTTTTTTTAACGTATAGAAAAGCCATTCATGCTTCAAGTTTAATAACCACTCGTGAAAATTCTCTCTAAATACTAATTAGTGTTTTGTAAATATATTAGTAGTATTAGTTAGTTTATTATCTAAATTAAATAGTATTTAAAGTATTCAGATGCCCATCTACAGTAAGAATGGCTGTAGACAGAATTTTACATTTTCTTCAAAATTTAGGTTTTGAGTAGTTACTTTTATGTAGCGTTAAGTAGATACATATTTTTATGGCGCATTTAAATTACATAATTTTCTCTAGCATACAAGATTATTTTTTTTAGTTAGAGTAGGTAATTCATTTCTTTACCCATTATTAGTTAGTTAATTTTTCTAATGTAACTATTATATCATGTGTAATTGGATGGTTTTACTAAATTGTTTTATAAGCTTTTGTTTCGCTTTTCATACCATAATCGCTATTATTTTATCAAACTTTTATTTATTGCCCGAGACCTCCAGAACTCAATCATTTGTTGATCAATTATGTATTTCCTATTATATTTTATTTTTCATGTCATCCATCTCGTAATCATATTTTTTTGGACTTGAGGGAAAGCATTTTTTATATATATAGTAATTTATATATTTCTCTCCCCTCTCCCTAATTTTGGAGAAGCTTTTCACTTTAACACACTTGAGTTTTTTGAAATTTATTAGTAACCTTCAAATGTGTACTGTGAAGTTATCTAATTATTGGCAGGAAAATCCTGTGTGTTGTATATTAATGATGAATGAAATTTGACATAAATGTTAGAATGGAAACTTTATGAACGTAAGGGATAATTTGAGACGTCATATTCCTTAGGACAAGAAATAACGTTGATAGAATTCTATATTTAATATCTTTTAATTGCTTCCTATCAAAACATAAATGGAGTCAAGGAGGGAATTTTTACAAGGAATTTTGTCTGTCTGTCTGTAGCTTTCTCCCTTTTCATCCAGGGAGAAAGGAGAAAAGGAATCACATTGTGACAATTGGTTGATAATAAATAGGTACGATCGTGTAAAATTCTTTTCACAATGAATCCGATCATTTAGAATACGTGTCAGGAAATCAACTTTTGTTGAGTTTTCAAAAAAAGAATCTGTAAGCTGTCCTTCCGAATAATCTTATTTTCACAAAGAGAAAGCAAATCGTTGAACTGTTCTTTACAGTCCTGTCAAGCTTTCTGTATATTTTTGATTGAATTCAAAAAATTACTTTTAATTTTGATCCGAATCGGACTCCACATATAATCTTAAATATGATTTCTAGTAATAAATTTTCTTGTCAAAAATTTTCATGGTCGAGTAAAACACTACCGACCACGTTCTTCTTTTGAGGACTTTGACCTCTGATACAAACTGAAATGGTCCATTAGAATCAAGGCAATATTAAATTTAGTAGTAGTTAGTTTTCATTTTTCAAATTCGAGAACAAAAATGAAGAGCTTAATTTAATCCAAACGTTCATAAATATCTTTTGATTCAGTATTTTTAAATAGAAGAGAGAGAGAGAAACTGAAATGTTTATTCGAGTGCTCCACGACGAATTTAGTGTAATGGTCCTTGATAAGGAGGATAGTAATAATAATTGTACATGTAAGTAATATGTGTATCATTTGTGATTTAAATATAAAATGATCCGGTATGGAAATAATTTTTTTGAGCGGAGAGAAGGAAATTTTCACATTTCGTTTCTGAGGGAAGGCAAAGTAAGATCGAAATACATGTGAATGTGTATTATTATTTTTATATGTATATATAATATATGACAATCTTGATTCAACATATCTTATTCATTAAGTAATAATAATAAATGGCAGTTGAATAACGCGTCTTTATATATCTTTCATTCATTTTAAAAGCACGCTTTACACACACAAGTTCGCTTTTACAATTCAGTACATACTTCCGTCTTATCTACGAATAAATAAGTAGTGTATTTTACTCATCTTCTTCCCTTACGTCTATGTACACGGTCAAGGTACACAGTAATATTTTTGTGGCATGCATCATCATCATTTCAATTGGACAATTTTAGCTCAAATAGGTGAGGGGGCAAAATATGAATGGAAACAGTCAAATGAGAGTCAATTTTGAAAAGATTTAATATTGATTTGAATCTCTTTCTTCAAATTATATCAAAGTGAATAAGCAGGATAAAAAATATTCAAGTTATTTCTTGTTCATACATTATTTAGAGAGCAAGTTCACGGGGAAAGCTAGCAGAAAAAAAGACGCTTCGTGTCTACGCATAGTTTGTATTGAGGTGACAGTGGGGTGAAAGTGAAAGTGAGGACTGTGACCAGCACAAAATCAAAAAAAGGTGTCATAAAGGGAAATAACTTTTACCACATCATTTCAGAGTTATTTTACGGAATAAGTGAAAAATATCTCAGATTGGCAATTATAGTTTAAGTGAAATTGTCAATGGAAAAAGAAATGTATTACATACTCGTACATGTATCTTACATACAATTTAAATATATGTTTTTGTAAATATCCTAAATTTAATGGCTTATATTTTGAGACTGTACTTCAAGGGACAGCGTACAAATTGAGCCCTTGTTAATTTCATTGCACTTGTCATCGTCTACATTAAGTTTATACTTGTATATATCATATCTACAAATTATAGTAAATTGTAGCCTTGAAAAAATGAGCTACTCCAAAGTAGCAATTGTATATATTTATGTATATATATTAACCTGTAATATATACCTTATGTAGTTATCTAATTAATATTTAGTCTAGTCTTTTTTATCAACTCGCAATTCATTACAATAACCCTTATTGTGTATGTATATCGATCATAAATTATTTGTTGTATCGCACTCTATATTAATGTGTGTCTGTGACATTCGTGTATGCATTATAGAGAGAGACTAGATTGATTTTAAATTAAGATGTGTGTGTGTGAATAGGTACATGGTTTTGCAAAATAAATAAACATTTACTTTGATCTCTTAATATGTAAGTATTTTCCTCTTTTGATATTTCCTCTCTTAAATGATGTGAATACATTGTAAGTAAGGTAGCAATAGTATGATGACTATGATTAGTATTATTAATGATTATTAACATTCTGATGAATATACATAATGTTATTATTAGTTTACTGTCCAGCGTGATCATCCGTGTTTTAACGTTCGTATTTTTTTTCAATTCCTCTCTATGTGATTTAAAGAGTGTCTTAAATTATTATTTTGAAATGTATGCAATGTGTTTCTGTTTGTGGTTGTGTGATGACGATGACACACACACACGTGCCTGGTCAATTTTACGAAAGTACAAACTTGCTTTTCATACAGAGAGAGAGAGAGAGGAGAGAGAGAAAGTACTTTCTCTTTGTCAGCATTCCAGTCAAAAGAAATATCCATAAGGAGTTTTCATTTGATTTCCATTTTGTAAAGCCATTGGATTCTATGAACTACCCAAGTTTCTTAATGTAAAAAATTACTGTTGTCAGATTTTGTTCTTTCTTTCGGTTGATTCTTGGTCACGGTCACACACGGTTTTTCTTGCAAAAGCTCTTCTGTCTCACAACTGAGAATGGGAGGAGGTGAAGGGGTTTACATTAGCACCACTCAATTTAGATTGAGTAAATTATTTTATGCTTCGTTCTAAAACATTGTTAGTCTACTTCCTGGTTATCCCATTCCCATTTTTTACCAACAAATTTCTTTTCAATAATGCAATTTGGTCAAAATTATACTTTTCTCCTACATTTTTTGCCATTTCTGAAAACTGTCAAAACCTCATTTACAAGAACCTTGTTTTTGATGACAGGGATACAACAAACGTGATAATTCCTTCTATTCTTTTAGTAGGCTGTAAAGATGTGTGAAATGTCAGGCAAATTTTGTCTTGTTTTCTTTTTATAAAAAAAAGTCAATAATGGAATGATAACTAAAATCATTGTTTTTTTCTCTCTTGTTTTAGGTCTACCAGGATTGAGGATCTGAGAGACAAACTAAAGTGGACCACACAAAGTGTAGTTATATGTCATATTGAATAACAATAAAGAGTGAGAGTATAATAATCATAATTTTAATGCGACTTAAAATTTGTATAATATAACATTCGTCAAAGACAATACAATATTATTATTATATATCATGTATATATTTATATATATTTAATATTATTTAATGGCTTGTATAATAATGACTTACTATATATATAATATATTTATATATTTTATGCAATGGCCTGCTCATTACTCTTTTTTCTTTAACTGTACACATTTTAATTTGTCAATACAATTGGAAAATTATAGTATAAATTAACGAAGATGCCTTTTTGCCTGTGTTCAGGGTTTTGTGTGTGTAAGACAAGGTATGTCGAACGGTGTGTGTGTGTGTGAATATTTTGGGTCCACAGCTTTGGTGTGTGTGTGTCGTGTGTAGTTTGTGTGTGTGTTGTGTAATGCGAGAATAATTAATTTTCATTTGTATATACTGCCATTAATGATTTCCACACTTTTTGAACAGAGTAAACTTCCCCTCTCTCGCTGACTGTCTTCGAGAAGTGGATCAGTTTTTTTTCAGGAATTTTTATAATATTATAATATTTTTTTCAAAATTTGTTTTGAGAGTGTGGAAATGGATGTTGTGGGAGGTCGCACAATATAACAATTAAATATTTTCATACTGAATATGTATATTGTGTGTGTATTCATGTTTTATTTATTTAAAAAAATGGGTTTGTGTAATTAATTAATTAATAGATTGGATAGCAATAATAATTAGCACGCCGGAATGGAATCGCGTCTCTCGTCTGTATATATTCAAATATCTTGTGTTTCCTTTAAATATATACTTACATGTTGTAATATAATAATAATTAATGTAAATGTAATAATGATTTCAGTTCCTTGTTTTGTCAACAATATTTAAAATTTACATTTGATGACGAATCTATCAATGTTACGTATTGTGTATTTATGTATATATCTTCATGTATTCAAGGTCATGTCAATAGGACTCTAACAAGTGAAGGAAGAGAGAAAAAAACATAATTTTAATAATGTGATAATAATAAATATATAGTTTGTTGTTGTCATTCCAGCAGTATTATTTTTTATGTACATAATATATGTATATGTATAGATTTTAACAACTATTGAGACTTTCTCTTCATCCTCATTCAAATTTCCAAAAAAAGGAGACTAAAAAAGAAAATCAAAATCCCTCCATACGCTAGTAGAGTAGCTTGAAAGAGTGAAAATCTATGTATGTATTTATGTATCATCGTAATTGTAATTAGTTTTTAGTGCTTAGTGTCTTTTGGACGTTTACTGCCCCCAACTTCCCCATTTTTCATTTCTCTCTTTTATTTTACTAACAAGTCTAACAACTAGTAGTAAGCACACACGCTCATCTCTTTGTCTATCAGTATCTTAATCAATTTATTGTGTAGTCGGTCAATTCTTCTTTTTTTATTTTTAAAATAAATATTGCATTGTTATGTTTGTGGCTCAACCAAAACTTAGTGTGTGTGTATCGTTACATAATTAATTAATTAGGTTGTTTGTTGCTCAAGGGTATTGCGAGAGTCGTGTGTTTTTGTTTCTATTTTTAAATGATTTGACAAAATGGTCCTCAACCCCCATCCCACTCTGTTGTATTTCTGATAGTAATAAATTAATTTCGAATAACGTTTTTTACAACTACGTTGCGTTATGTGGTATGTATTTAACAAGGTTTTTAACAAACATTTTCCCCCACTTCCTCACACTTCCCTCTCTCTCTCTCTCATCCTCATCCTTTACATTTTTAATGTGTGTGTGTGTACGATCCGGTTAACTGTTACTTGGTCTCTCTCTCTAAATCTCTAGGCTGACTTTTATTGAATAAATTGCAGGAACATTTTGTATTAATTTAATAAAAATTGAGATTCTTCTTGCTCCTTGAGCATTTTAGTTTATGAAATACTGATGGTATTTTTTTTCCTTCAAAAAAATGTAATAAAGTTTTTGTTTGGAAAAGAATGATTCGTCCTACTATCATAAAGTAAATATGGAAAGGTACATGGTGAAAGTATTTTTTTCTGATTTGAAAAAAAGGGACAGCCAGAAGAGTGGAAGAGAGAAAGCTGAAGAAAGAAGTTGTGTGAGTGTGAGTGAGTGTGTACTGTCGACTAGTCAACAATTTCAATTACAATTGTAATTTATTTGTATGCTCAATTCATTTATTTTATACGTAATAATCTGCCTCTCATTTCTTGTTTCAAATTCCCTTTTTAAAATTGAAGACGGAGTTTATTTTTACAAGTTTAATTTGTCTACTATGTATGTACCATACCATATGTTACTCTTCTATTGTATTGTATTGTATTGTATGGTAGTTAATTTATTCTTCATGCAAATGTCTGTTGTATTTAATAATTCATCTTCTTTTTTCTTCCCTGCCTCTAAGATAATAATATATTGTTATGTACTCATCAAACTGCGTCTACATTCTCTCTCTCTGTAATCCCTAATTTATTATTACTTATTAATATTGGAACACTAAATTCTTCTTTTTTTTGTTAGAAAAGGTTAGTATATTGTATGTATAATTCTTTTATGTATATGTACTAGTAATATTGTTTTCTTTTTTCCCTTATTATTTATTTATTAATTTATTATTTTAGATTATTTTTTAAGACTGAGTGAGTCGCAGGTTTTTTTTCCGAAAACTTTTTGTTTTTTCTCCAAGGATATAATGTACTTCTTCTTGTCACAAAGTTATATTATAATTGTGTGGCGTACATCCACACACCTTATATTTGTTTTCTTTTTTTATTCGTAAAAGTTTTCATTTTCCTTGAATTATGTATGTAAATTTCTTGTCTTGTTTCATAAACGAGATGTAAATCGAATATGGTAGTTATAGAAAAAACAGTGTGTGTGTGGCAGGATCATTGAACTTGAGAACTACTACGTACATATTTTTTCATAGTTTAAAATTTTTTTCTTTTAACAGACATAAATATAATAATAATTTTTTTTTCACAGTTGAATATATATATTATGTGTATATTTAAATAGTTGTTATTTCGTTGCTTAGTTTTTTTTCTTGAAACATTTCTTTTTTTTGACTCGACAGGATTTAATTTTTTTGATGAATTAACAAGACGATGATGATGAATTTGACTGAAGAAGAAGACGAGATGATAGATAAAGACTGTAGGGGGTATTATGTAATGTATATTGTATATCGTATTGTATATTGTAACATTGTATAGAGAGAGAGGAATATAAGGAGAGAGAGAGAAAAACTGTTATCATATCTAATGTAGTTTTTTTTATAAGGCGGAAATATTATGTCATTGGGCGTCAAGAAAAATTTGCAAAAAATTTAGATATTAATATATATCCATATTTTTATTCCTTTGTTTTCTTTAAAGAGAGAGAGTGAAAAGGAAGGAAGGTCATCGTTTTTTTTAAAAGATCAATCGAAGCAGAATTATGAGCATCCACGAACCAGGGACTACAGATTCCGGGACCATTTTTTGTCTTTTGTGTGTCTGGGTTTTTAATACTTATTTTAGACGTTCTCTCTTTATTTTGTAATGTAAGAGACTTTCTTTAGTACAGTAGTCTAATTTGATTTAATTTAGTACACAAATTTTTGACTGTATGCATTGTACAAAATTTTCCTCCTGGAAAAAAACTGAAAAATCTTTCTTATTCTTTGATTAAGTTTTACTTTGTTGTGTGTGTGTGACGGTTAATGTGTGTTCGTCTTAATTGTACCTGATGAACCAAAATCAAGATTGAAGAGTGACTACATAATCTATTATTGTGGATAGGGGGGGGGGGGGGGAGGGTGTAGGTAACTAACTGCCTTAGTCTGTTCTTACAATAATGAATATTTCTGGCTATTGGTAGATTTCCTCAGTGAAATTGTTCCTCATATTCGATTACATTACAACTATTTATAATTTTGACTCTCTCTCTCTTCCTTACAAATTACATTACTGTGTGTGGCTGTGCTTAATGTACAAGTACGTTACGAGTGTGTGTACGTTATTTCCTAGATTTTTGCAATTTTTAAGTAGCAAGTCTTTCGCTTTGACTATCTACATTAACACTATATAAATAGCTTTTAATATTTAATTATTGTTTTTGAGTTTTAATTGGTTGTGAGAAGGACTCGGCAGTTTAAGTTTTCCCTACAGACAAATGAATGCAGAAAGGAAGAAAAAAAACTTTTTCAAATTTTCACACTACTCTCTTCTTAACATCTACACCTATTACCTTTCTCTATCTCGGTTTTATTTGAAATTTTGAATTTCTCTTCAAACCTGGTTCTGTTTCTGCTCATAAATTTTAATTTTACTTTGTTCAAAATCCTAGGGTACAGGTTTTATTTTATTTCCTCTTCATCTTCTTTTCCAATATTTTATTCACAGCTTTCTCCTGACTTTCTCTCTCTCTCTGTCTCTCTCGAAGTTTGTGACTAGTCAAATATGATCTCAATTTTTTCCTCAATCCTCATATTTTCGGTTGAGTGAATTCGGCTGAGGATTAAAAACTATCATTGTCCTGTTGTACAAGATGTTTTTTTTTCGTTTGACAATACTGAATGACAATGGACTGGAATTTTGTATTTATACATATATACATATTTGTTATACATACATGCTTCAAGATCTACTCAAGAGAGTTTGAGTGTGGGTGTGTGGCAATGACAGGAGCTGTGAGTAGTAATTTTTGTAGAGTGCGTGTGTGTGTATTTTTGTTATTGTTGTTCTCAGCAACCGTACACTAGTACATATTGTATCGTGAATACGTACATAATAAGAATTGAAGAGTGGGGTAGGGTGGGGTGTTTATATAGATTTTTTGTTCTTGTTCTTGTTTTGTTCTTTTGTTCTTGTAGTTTAAATAGTATAGAAGTTAACAGTAGTTGGAAGTATGTACTAAGTATAATAATTGTTGTATATGTTGTAGCTGAAGAAATTGCAGTAAAAGTGGTCGTAGTTTATAGATGTATGTAGTAGTAGTAGTAATGATAATAATAATAATAGTAGTAGTAGTAGTAGTAGTAGCTTTATAGTAATAGGGAGCCTGAGATGAGAGTGATTCGGGCAATTGGAAATCAGATTTGGCAATGGATCCTGGTGAGTCTTCTTGGCACAGACAGGGAGTCGATGAAGTGACATGCATTACTCTAGCAAGACTGAGGAAGATACCGTTCCCTAGAAAAATAAACAAAATCAACATTATTATTTGGTATGTTCATGTACATTAAGAGCATTTAAGTCATTTTCATTTAACTGTACTAATTTGTGTCATCCAACTACATAAGATGTACATGGCGTCACTCACTTGGGTGTACACCGTCAATTCTTCACTAGAATTGAGTACTAATGGCAGTGAAAGTGAATGAAATAATTGCCCAAGTTTTTTTGGAATTGTTCAGGAGTTTAAAACTCCGAGTTTTAATGGAGCAAAATTGGAAAAGCCAGAGATCTTTTGACAACATTTATCAAATTTTAATGGTAGTTAATTACGATTGATATCATGAAAAAAGATTCATTTCAGCGTGGCAAGAGAAAGTCAAAATGAGACAGTATGTCAGTGTATTTGTTTAGTGACCTAGGACTAAGACAGGTGAAATGAGAAAGAATGAAGTTTTCATTCTGATTAAATTGCAATACAAGTTTTGAGCGGAGTTCTCATTTTTGTCTGCAAGCCCTTAAAACTAGATAAGTCACTACACGAGAGAGCATACAGTATTTTATGTCTACTTTTGTGCCAATCTCTATAATGCACCTTATATGTAAATTCCTCGGTGTTGTTCTTCAGTTGTGTGTACTTACCTATGAAAATCGTATATGGGACTAAACAATTCGAATGAATACTAGTACGTACATGTAAGGACTCTCATGTGATGATGAGATGAAGAAAAAGAAGAGAAAGAGTAGGAAGAGATGAGGAATGGAACAAGAAAAAGATTTAATTAATTTGTCCTTTCTCCATCCTTTGCCCCTCCATATGTCTGGAAAGAGTAAAGAGAGAAAGAAAATGTGTTTGTCACTCTCTCATTCTATCTCTATTGTATTTTCCAGTTGAGCGAACCCTATGCAAAAGGGAACGGGATTATAGTGTGAATATATGGGTCGTATTCGTATTGTAGTCAAGGAGGAGACGGAGTTGGATGAGAAGGAGGGAGGAATAAGAGAGGAAGGAAAGAGATTCTCGAGTTTCCATGTGTACACTGTAAATAATACAAAATGTACTTTGATTATTAGCGTTAGTAACGCACGTGGAGTAGAAAAATAAGTTTGTGTTATATTGTGTGTGTGTGTGTGTTTTCTTTTTTCGAAAGAGAAAGTTACGTTACGCTTCGAATCCGATAGTAATCTGAAAATCTGAATTAAGAGTTCTATAACTAAAAAACTAGGCTGAGACTTTCACACACACACGCAAACTGCAATGTGGAATATACAATGTGTACGTGTATACATGTAGGTATATGTATTGTAGAATGGTGAGTCGTCACAATGAAAACAAAATTTCCAGACAAATGGCGTGCAAAAAACAAACAAACCAACACACACACATCCAGCACAACCTCCTAAGAAACACGAGGAAAATCTGTGAGAGTGATACCGCTTTCCTTCCTGCTAACTCCAGAGACGCAAATATATCTAATCTACTCTTTATGTATGTAAATAGAATCCACACACACACGCTTCTATAATGCAGTGCTTAATCCCTGGAAACCCACCCTCCCCCTCCCTCCATCATAACAAAGTTGACTTTAAACCTTTTATTTCACTCTATCCTCATAAAATATGACGGAAAAACTTTGTAACATCCACCACATCAGCAATACACCACACACACACAAACACACACCATTGTTTCTGTGTGAGAGAAAGTAGAGCTTGTGTGGAGAAAGAGAGGGAGACTCATGATTATTATCAAGTATGTTAGAAAATATATTATAGACTCAAGTCCTCCATCCATAAATTATTAGTATGTAATTCATCTGCTGAGGGATAAGCCGGTTCAATAGCCAAAAACAAGAGCGGGCTGAGTAGTGTAAGCTCTTTTTCCAACAAAGTGGTTATAATTCCTCCTCCCTCATCCCCATCCCCTTCTGCTTCTACTTCTACCACATTTCTCTCCATATTGAGACTGTGAGAAAATTTGAAAAGTTGAAGTCATTCTTTCAGAACTTCCCTGCCTGCGCACCCCCTCTCTTACTTTTTAGCTGGATGTGTGTGTGTGTGTGGAGGAAGTTGGTCAAGATTGCGAATTGCATCAAGATGATGACGAATTGTAAAACTATGGGAGCCATGGCGGTAGCTCGTACCATGCTTAAAAGTTGAGGGAAGATAACACACACACGCACAGTTGACAAAAGACAAAGGAATGGATGTAGGGAAAGTGTATTGAGAAATTTACGTGAGAATGTATACAAAAGAGTGTATGAGTAGAGACAGAGAGGGAGAGAGGGAAGAGAGAAGAAGAGAAAAGGGGAATCTGGTGGAGTGAGGAAAACTTTTCGTTGCAGTGATGGATGAGCTAGTTTTCCCTTCTTTCGTTCCTTCTCGCTCTTCTTCTATGTACAATGTACAGTGTAAAATGCCAACATATAAATACAATTCCGTGACGTGTATACACAACTGTTTCTACACACACACACACAAAATCCTTTCCAGGATTCTCTCTCTCTCTCCTGGTTCTTGACTGTCTCTGTCTCTTTGCTTCCTTTTCTGTTCGTCGTGGAGAAAAGTGACGGGACAGAAACAGCGAAAGTGAAAGAGAGAGAGAGAGTTGAATTTTCTCATTCCTAAACCAACTTTATCTGCATAAAACTTTGGGAGAAAAGTGTGTCGGTGAGAGTGGAAATCCCTCCCTTCTGTTATATCATTATTTGAAAAATACATGCATAAACTCCCAATCGCACTTTTACAACCTTTCACCCGCTTTCTCCTACTTTCTCCCGTCTCTCAACGTGGCAAGAGAAGAAGGGAGAGAGGGAGGGAGAGAGGGAGGGAGGGATAGAAACAAGGAGACAGAAAGTGAAAGTTGAGTTAATTCCTGGCCTTCATTCTACCGTAAATTTACACAAGCATTCCTCCTCCTCTCCACCCCTTTCTTCCTTGTCACTGAACTTTCTTTCAACCTTCCCTTATTTCCTTGTTACACACTCTCAAGTGCAAGGGGGTTGGGTTTCCAGAGGACTGGAATTAAATATAGAATTTAGTGAATAAAGACAGTTTTTGATTAAATTAACGAGACTACTTAAATCACCTTCATTGTTTTCGGTTCACCTTCCAACTAACTGTGGCTATTCTGAGGGAAAGAGAAAGAAGGGAAGCCTAGGATTTATCTTTAGCTTCGAAGAATATCGAGAATTATTCATCACATCATGAAGAGTGTGGGAAAGGGAGGGAAAGGGAGGCCCAACTAATTTTTACCCTAATATAATTCATGATCAGAGTGTAGAGCACAAACACAAACACACCATTGCACCTTGGGAGTGTGCTGACATGTTTTTTATATGAGGATGGTCATGATTCAAATTTTTTCCTTGGAAAAAGAACCTGAACGCTTCTCAAAAAATAGAGGAGAGAGAGAGAGAGGAAAAATTCAAAAGACTTTCTAAGGCTGCTGCTACTGCTGTATACACACACAGTGTATGCATCCCTGCCTGCACTGCATTGGCACACACACACCACCACCACAAGAGGAGAGAAGAGGAGAAAAAAGAAAGTAGAGAGCAGCAACATTCACATCACATTACGTTGCCCTATTTGGCAACTTCTTCTTCACAGCCTTATGTCGCCGAAAACGATCAATATCAATGCAGCGTTTCGCCTTAGTCTATGCACCAAAACTCGGCAATAGAGAAAAGAGAGAGAGAACAGCTACACACCAGCAGCGGTAAGATACACACTGTACATTTTGTGCTACAAACCTCCCTTCCTCTCTCTCTCCTTCTACTTTCTCCTCTCTCCTCCTATATGCAGTTAAAATATCTGTTTTTGCGAAAAGCCCTCTTCTCTCTCTCTCTAGTCTCCTGCTGTACACAGAAGTAGACAAAAAAGACATGCAGAAAATTATGTCTTGTTCCCTATCCCTCCTGTGCTCTTCTTGTGGGTGTGTGTGTGTGTTGCTCTGACTATGAACTAAATTTTATATGGAATCCACAAATATGTACGTCTCGTCAGCACACACACACAGACAGCAACAGTATACAACAAAACCTACACATAAAGTTTGGAGAGACTCAAGATACTCTCGAAAATGTTCAACGTCCAAAACACACACACACACGCTGTTCTTGTGTGTGTATGTGTACTCCAATTCGCATGCCTCATCTATGTGTATTTAAGAGAAAGTTCTGTGTCCCACAGAACAAAGTGTGTGTGTGTGTTTGTATATACGTCCAAGTTTTCGCGTGAGAGCTTTCACTTCTCATGGCTTCACATCCAGTCTGTATTTGTGTGTGTGTAGACATCCAATGGAGTAACAACAGTAGTTGGATTCATTTGCACGGGACAATCCCGTATTCAAACTTAAAGGTTATCACACAAGACACACAGGCAGGGATAGTGAGAGTTGAGAGTGAGGAGGATGAGGATGTATGTGTGGACTTTGAAGTAGTTTCACAAAGCTTAAGACTGGAGGCAGGGAGGGAAGAGGGAAGAAAAGAGAGAAAAAACGACCGACAAAGTCTTGAGTGTAAATGCAATGTGCAACAACACAGAAGCAGAGAGTCTAAAAGAGTCAAGTCTTTCTCTCCCGTCTATAGCTCCTAGCTAAAGTGTATCAAAAGGTACACAGAGACTAACAACCTGGATAGTTAGCTTAGCTGGTATATTCCTTTGTGAAGCTGTGCATTTACTCGCGTCAATGTGTATGAATGTACAGTTGGTTCTAGGCAGAGGCAGGGATAGACGAGGAGGAACAAATGTAAATATCATCCTTTCTATCTTCTATCTGCACTGGAGAGATAACACACAGACTAGCTGGTTCAGCCACTGCTGTTTCGTCCCTGGCTAAGAGGACAAGAGGAGAAAGAAGGAGAAAGTAATAATATGATACGCAACTGGGAAGTTGGATAGAGGAGGAGGTGGAGGAGGAGGAGGAGGAGGTGGTGGTGGTCGTAGCCATCACCTGAGCACAAATAATGTTATGCTCTTTCTATCTCCTTTCTCTTTCTCCCACTTCTTTATTATACTACATACAATGATGACTGTAGTCCAGAACCCGGCTCCACTAGGCTCCACTCTCATTTTCTATTTTCCGCCACTTTCTCTATTAGACTTTCTCCCCCTCTGTGTGTTGTGTTTGTGTGAGTCTAGGTAAACCCTAACCTGCCTCCTGTATGTCAGCTCGTACATTTCATCCCTCGTTTCTTCCACACTCTTTCTCCCACTCCTAGCCTCCTTCCCTTTCAATGTGTGTGTTTCCTTCTGTTCTGTACACAACAATTTATACCCAGAGAGAAATCATGATCATTTCTATTGCGCTCTACATTGCTACTTTAAAATTCGTGTTCCAGTCTCCCCCTCCTCTGTTCGTGTGTGTATATGTGTCTCAAACGGAGTATGTGAAATTCTGTGTCGTTTTTCTTTTTCTTCTCTCCACACACACCTTCACTCAGTTCCTAGTACTTGTAAAGCTCAAGTCGCTATTCCGCCCATACACATTTTGTACGGTACATAGAGTGTGGGATAGAAGAGAGAGGCGGGTGTGTGTAGTCTTGTCATAAAACCAACCTCAGGATGGCTTGGTTAGAGTCTGAAGGAGACATAAAATTGTATGTGCATAGGAGAACATGTGAGGACAGAGAGAGGGGGATGACTGATGACATTGTCATATGGCATCTTGGCAGGTAGCTTCGGTCGTAGAACATGAGCGAAGGAATAAAGCTAATTTTTCATAAATTATACCAATGTCAGTACAGTAAATGGAAAATTACTCCCCTTCCCATTTTTTAACCAACCAAAGGGAATGGTTAAGTACATACACATTTAGATTTTTGAAATTTTTTAATTAATGATTCTCTTTGTTGATCCAACATTTTGAATACATATAACAAACACGTTGAATTGGAGAAAGTCTGTTTAATCCATTGGTGTGCGTACTGTTCATGATCTTGTAAAGTAAAATTTTATTGTGATTTAATGACCATGTGTGTAAATATGTAATCTTAATACTAGTTGACAAAATAAAATATGAAATGAAATTTTACAAAAACACAATTGTTGCACTACATTCCTTGAAAATTAAAGATAAGATTTTATACTCTCCAACTATGTCAATTCATGTGCTTTTCCTTTCTTAGCTTTGATAAAAAATGTTGACACGCAACAAAATATTTTGACTCCTAAACTTAAACACTAGCACACACACGCTTACTTTACTCCTGGTCGTTGGGTCAAGTATGATAGAATAAAATAGAAATAAAAAATTTCACTCTTTAATCTCGAATGTGTTACAATTCTAACCACACTTTCTCTTTTCTCCCTATTTCTGTATGCTTGAAGAGAAAGACATGATTGGGTAATCCAGCCCAAAAGTCTAGCACTCTGAATTGATTTCAGTTTTAATTATTACACCCTCACAGAAAGGCAAAGAGAAAGGATTGTAGAAGAGAAAAATTGTACGGCCTCATACCTTCATAGAAAATTATCAATTGAAGCAAGTGAACCAAATCAAACAATATGACTCATAAAATTCACAATCATACGATATAAAAACTGGACCCAAGTACAGACAGTGTGCCTGGAGCATTGCCTCCTAATAGTCTTGGGCCGACTAGTCTTGAGCCAGGATAAGAGAATAGAATGGAAGAGGGAAGGAGAAGAAGGAAAGAGAAAGGGAAAGGAGAAAGTCCAACGTTATGATTCTTCTACTGTGTAATAAAGCTGTCGAGAAGTATTATTGTTTTATTTTGTGCAGGGGGTAAAATGTGAGTGTTTTATATATTACACACCGTCAATATATTATTATTATAGTTTCTTCTTCCCTCCTCCCTCCTCCCTATCAACAGCCGAGGAAAAACTCCCATATAAAATGTGTGTTCATGAGTACCCTCCTCCCTCCACACACACACACACATAATATGTGGGTTAGTATTAAGGGGGCAGTGTGTATGTAGGTATGTGTCAATAACTCAATAAATATGTGCCCGGTCATAAATTTTTCATGTAGGAAATAACTTTTTTCCCTCTCCCCGCCTTTTCCTAGCTTGTTGCCATGTTGTTGTTGTTGACGCTTGGGAGGAGGCTAGGGAAAAGAGAAAGCGTCCATTGTTCCATTATATCTCATCTCATGTCTTATCTTATCATGTAGTTGGATGGACACATACATAGTACAGTGCATACAATTCCTGGAAAGAGAAAGAAGGAGAAAGTGACTTACCGTGTGGTCAAACGTCTGTTTCTATACGAGGCGTATTGCTATTTCTAGACTTGGGGTTGGCATTACTGAGCTTCTTCGTGTACTCTGCCTCGTTCAGCTCTATGATATCTGTGTCACATTCATTACGTTAGAAAAGAGGGGAGGAGGGAGGGAGAAAGAAAAGACAAAAGATTAAATATACATATAGAAAATATTTTAATTAGGCAAACTAATATTTATAATGTTGAAAAATAGGAATTCCTCTACAGAAATATTATTTACAGGTAACAGTATTAAATGATAATAAACATTTTTTGAACATACCTTGAAGGGAGGAGCCCGACTCCGATATTGACCCAGCATCCGCTTTCGGATACCCTGCATCCCCACAAACTATGTCAATAAAACCATTCGTACATATTAGATCCTACAGTGTCTCTCTTCCCTCCACACACAAGTCAGATCTTCAAGTGTGTGTGTTTTTTGTACAGATGCACACACTTCTACATCATGTCTTACACACCCACTACACACACACACACACACTCACTCACTCACTCGCCAAGACACAAAGAGGGAAGAAGGGGAGAAAGAAACAGGATTTTTTGTGGGTGTTGTATGTGTGTGTGTGGAGCACCTCCGCTGTCACAACACCGGGTTGAATCGTCTCCACCCCTTCTCCATTTTTATTGCCTACCTCGACACACACACACACACACACATTGTACAAAGGACAAACTGTCCAGAGATGTGAGTGTTTGGAAGGACAGGAGGAGAAATTCGGTAAAGTATCCATGTCGAAAAAAAAGAAAACGTATAAAAAGTCTATCGTCTTGGATCCATCGTCCCCTTCAACAACCACTCACACTTTTCGAGTCACAAAAGTGGAGCTGCCATGGGATGTAAAAAGATAAGGAAAGATAAGCCGAAGGAAGAAAAGTAAAAAAAATGTTTCATCATAATTTCCTCAAGAAACGTCTAACAGTCTACACATTTTAGGAGTAACTTTGTCAATGAGGACCAATGGAGATTGTTCGAGTTTAGAGGGAAATTAAGAGTCAGAAAAGTGTATGTTAATATAAATTTACCTGTAAAATAAAAAAATATTAGGAAAAATGCAAATAAAAATTGGAGTTATTATGTCACGCATCTCTTGTTATTAAAATACGGTCAGTATTATTGACTATAAACTGGACCCAAATAAATTTCCTTTTGAAATGTGCCAATCTACTGACTTTTCCTTGTCATTCACGCTCAAACATCTAAATTACTGGGGGAGTTTCTTTTGTGTTAAGAATACTGCTATTCAAACAAAAGTAGGTAGTAGAAGGGGAAGGATTTTGATCAAATTGACGCAACCAAACAAATGAAAAACTTTTTCTTTCTTTATCTCCATTTTGAGATGTCTGGGACAGCTCAACTTTTGTTTTATTTCTCACAATTGACATCACAACTACTCCTTGCATGTCCGAACGGGACAGACTTCTCAAAAAAATGGAACGGTGGGTGGGCCAACGAAAAGAATTAGGAAATGGGGAGGAGAAAGTGAGAGATAATAAGGGGGTGCCAAACAAATAGTCTCACACATGGAAAAAAGTTTTTTTTTTGATTGAAGACCAACAATTTTTTACAATACACAATTGAATGGCGTGTGTATGATTTCCTCTGTTTCGGTTGCTCCTCCAACTTTATTATAATATTTTTTTCATAAAGAAGGAAGAGAGGGTGGAGAAAAGAGAGAGAGGGGGGGGGGGGGAGGGTTTGGAAGAGATACATAAAAAATGGGGAGAGAGACTTATTTTTTAGATGTAACATGTACATATGAATTCGGAACTCACCTAGTGTACCGGGTAGGTACGGGCAACTAGTGACGTGGTTGAAGTTCTGCGACTGCATCTCTTCCTGGTCAGTTTCACGGTGATAAAAGTAGTTAAAGTTGGAAACGATGACAGGCACGGGTAATGCGATTGTCAAGACACCGGCAATGGCACACAGCGAACCGACTATCTTACCCCAGACACCCACCGGCCTAAACACATGACATGTCAACATTAGTCTCATCCTGAATGGAACTTAGAGTTGGACAACTAAACAAAGAGGGGGGAAAACCAGCCCAGGTTTACACATTGAAAAAAGGTGTTTTCACTACTACTATCATCACAGTGATGTGCAGACATGCACTCATGCCCCATGCTTTCACTTTGCTTTCTTTTACTATTTGGATAGGCTCTATGCTGCTCTGAAGCTGTCAAAGAGAAATAAAATTATTACATAGTCATGAGTACGAAAAAGCAGTGAAGCAATGCATACAAATATTAACTAACTCCATTCAAACCAATAATCAGTATGAAGCCAAAGCACTTAATTAAAATTCATCTGACTAGTAATATAGTAACGCATTCTTTTCATCATCGTCATCTAGTGTCAATGCACTAAGTGTGCAGTGCTCAACTAAGTAAATTATTGTCTTGATTTTTGTCCAAGATTTTCATTGTAACTAATTTAAAAAAAAATCTCATGAAGAAGAGAGTGAGATTTTTATCCAAAATAATTATTAAAATAAAAATTTGTGCTGTCTAATTGTAAGACTTGAAGAAAAGTTTTTTTGCTAGAGAATACTAGTCTAATTATAATATAATTGTACATTCCACTTGCTTATCATTGTCTTTTCTTTACACTCTAGTTAAGCGAGTATTATAAGATAAAAGTGATGGATTCGTATATGTAAAGAGAGAATGCATAATATGATTGATAGAAAGAAATTAGTGAGAGAAAGTCTACTTTCTCTCTCAATACTTTGACCATTTGGTATTTTCTACGTTCTATATGTTTGCTCCACACACACAACTGACTGGTGGCTCATCCATTTTGACTGGAAAAGAATTTTTACAAATTGATGCGCTAATACATCATAGAGTCCACTGAGTTTTTTTCTTTTGTAATAAAGTGTGTAGGGGAGAGGAGAAGAAAGAAAAGTTGACTATAAGGATGAAGAAGAGTCGTCAGGGATGAATGTGGGAGAGGAGAGGGTGTATACGCAATATGATGCGAGCCTCATCACAGTAACAGTAGTTTGACGGGGAGAAAGAGAAAAAGAGAAAGCAGTGAACAATCGCCGTCAAACTCTGCTTCAGATGAGATCAAAAATGTGTGTGATTCAATATAAAATGGCCACGCGACAGCAATATTATGTATACTTTGTACTATGGGTACTACACACACGTATTCATAAAAGGAGGGGGTGGAGGAGGCGTCAGTAAAGGTTCGATAGTCAAAGTAGTAGTAGTTCTATGCTAATGACCGTCGAATCTCCATGAATCAGAAATCAATGTGGGAAAAAGCATCTTTCAGCAATTTGGCTTCAAATCTGGATTAAAATCAGAGTGAGATCGACGATTTTACACGCACAGCCAACCACACACACAACCAAATGGCTACACAGCTAAAATTCTCTAGTATGTACTGTACACACAAACTACTCATTCCTTTGTGTTTGAGTTTTAATGGAAGAAATAGTAGTCAAATTTATTCTGCAAAGAAGTAGTAATCTTATTTGAGCAATATTCTTCTCTATATCATTTTAATAGGTATATTTATATGTGCGTGAGTGCACATATTGAAGGATCTTGATACATAAATTGATTTCAAAAAGTTCTCCAAAGAAAATTTTTGTCATACGAAATGTACTATTTATTTGGAATAGTCGGCAATATTTATGAGACTGGAATTATACCATAAATCCAACTAATAATTAGCGCTAGAGTGGCTTAGTACTTTGTACACAAATCAAAGACAGGTCGAGTACTACAATATATTTTCAAAATTAATTCAAGTTACCTCAAAGTAACTACCGTAACAAATTGGTTCGTTACTCATTTACATATTATGGCTATGTCAAATGTAAATCTTTTTTACTGGACAACCTACCAAACCACACACACACACACACACACAATATAAAATATCGTTAGACTCGGATCAGTTTGAAAACTATTTGTACACACACAACCATAGGACACACTCACATCTTGATGATGAATATTTTTTCCCCTTCATTCTTTTTTATGGTGGAAGGGAATTAAGGCGGCTCAATTAGTATTTGCATTTATTAAAATTAAGCATATCTATTAGTCTAATGCAATGAAAGCAAAAAAAGAGTTGATGGAAAGCTTGTAATTATATATTAATCTAGCAACTTCATAAAATATACAATTTGGTGTCCGTGAATTATCCAAGGTAAAAATGAATTGCAGGTTTATCATGTTTATTACCCCACACGTGGGTCTCTAATTTGACCACATCGTTCAAGCCTTTAGTTAAAAAAGTAATTTAATTCACTGTCCACTGATTTATTTAATTACTTTTTTAAATTTAGTATTTTCTTAAAACGGTTCCTGGTTTACAAGTAAATTCACACACAAAAATAATTTGCTTCATTTCATGTAATCTTTCTGAATAAAAAAAAACATTTGTAACGTTCAATGAATTTTCGGAGACGCAAGGCAACAGTCCAGTCGGTCACAGTGACGAGAAACAATGACATTATTCGGGGTGAGATGTAATTTTAAAATCGTCTTCATTTTCTAAATGGAGAAAGTCCAAGTTATCATGAAACTTATCATGGAATGTTGATAAGCAATACCGTACCAACTAAAACTTGAAGTCCCCCCAAATGTACATTACTTTAATTCGGAGTGACGTAAGAAGGAGAGTTACAAATTGAGGTTTTACGGTACTTTGATGTTACACATCATTCGTGATGTTGTAAGTAGACAAAGAATTCCAACTCGATAAATTTGTTCTGGTAATATCAGCATTTTCCCTGGAATTTTTGACTGTACATGAAAAAAAGAGCTCAGGAGAGCGTTCAAACCAGATTTTTCGATCCACCTCCTCCTCCTCCCTCTCTGTTCCCCGTCATCTGACGAGTCGAGGGATAAGCGTCAGAGATTACCCAATCCATCATAATTTTGCCTTGTCTCTTTCTCTCTCGCTCCTCTTTTTGGGCAACGGACGTATGTAGACATTGTTGTATGTATAATAAAATCCTCGGATATTGCATATTGGTGTCCGGCGGCTACTATTTGAGAGGACTGTGACTTTCCCCTTTCTCTCTTTATCCGTGGAATGAGTGTGCGCTGACAGGAAAGGGAAAGAGAGAGAGCGAAAGAGAAATTGCTGAGGCGAGGTTTATCATAGTCCTTTCTAGTTGTCTGTTGATCAACAAAATAACTTTGAAGGAGAAAGAGAGAGAAAAGCTGGAAGAGCCGACAAGGAAAATTTTCAATTCGACAAGCAAATTCCACGTAGACCATCTAATACCCAATTATTGTAATTAAACTTGGACATCCCAGAGTAATCCAAGCCAAAATCCGAGCCACACTTGATGTATGATTGGAAGAGAGAGAGAGAGAGAGAAAGTAAGGCGACTACAGAGTTTGTTTGCTGGTAATGCAATTCTTTCAAAATCAATGAGATAGACTCTCAAAATTGGACTACCAGAGAAGTAGAAGGAGGAGTCGATCTGGATATATGTGTGCACAAACTGGGAAGAGAAGTTCTCTCTCTCCCTCTCTCTACTTCTCTCTTGAGCCTGAGAAACATTTTGAATTGAGGAACAAGAAGAAGAAGAAGTGCCAATTACAGACTGTCACCAATTACGGCCACCGCTGTGGCATGCACCCACTGATAATTGCTAACTTGATCCAATATAATAAGATTTATAGTTGTGTTCCACTATATAGGAATTCCTATGGAATTCTCTTAATATACAGAAGCACCAAGTTAGTCCGACTTTATAGAAGGATAAAATACTCTTGGTCGACTTAGAGTTGGTGAATCCTCCGAGCGCCAGTCATTATTTTTTACGCTACTACCAACCCAACACACCATTATTGGCACCTGACAACTGATCCCTCCTGCACACACACGCCATTCTATTTTGACCACCAGAACTCCCACGGATTCCTTTTTCTCAACACTCTTTTCTTGTGTCTGACCGCTTTGTGGAAAGATCGCTTGACCACCTCGCCCCTCTCTCAGAGAACTTTAAATAATCAAGCAGGGTAGGTTATCTTACAAACTCAGGTTCATTTTCACCCTCTATTCTTCCACAAGTTGAGAAAACACACACACGTGAGGTTCCAGGCTTTTAATCATTTATTTCAATATAAAATTTCACAACTGTGGAGGAGAAAGCTTTCTCCTCCACGACCTTTGTATACCTGCGTCCAAACAATCACAATGTGTGTGTATGTGTCGAGAAATCAAAGGGAGGCTACAAGTCAAGTAAAACATGAATAAACTTTTTTGAACATAATTATCTTTTACATTCAATCAATAAAGAAATGCAACTTGTACTGCATCCATTTTCTTCGTAAGAGCATCGTATTCCACAGTTTTTAAAATACGAAATGGCTAACCCCATCTTTTGTGCCATGTGTCAAAATCAGCTTTGATGAAAGTGGAAAAAAGTTGGAGAGAAAACTATCCAAACCTTTTCCTTGACAAAGTAGTGAAAAAGTAGAAAACTTTTTGAATATCGTCTCTTATTCCATACTCGAGACAAAAAGTTGAGAGAGGTGGGTAGAACGAACATTACTTTTGTCTGTTAATTAAACTACAGAGTTTATTTCTTTCCTTATTGCCCTACTTCACCCCTCACTCTCCTTTTTTGAGAAAAAAGTGTGTGTAGTAAAACTAAATCAATAGTGTCGTCTCATAGGATGACACAACATGACGAGTATAGAGAGAGGAAGAGAAAGCGAGAGAAAGTCAAAGGTAGGTAAACAAATTAAGCTGAACGTTATGATTCACATTCCTCTTTCTCTGTTCTTAATGGAGGGTTACCCAAATGACTCTCAGTTGGCTCTGCCCTGTCAGTCTCATCATGACCATTGGATTATGGTTGTTGCTGCCACTGCCACTACTCTCACTCCTGTTCAGGGAGAAACAGAGTTGAGCCAGGAGAGCTGAACACTTATGCCCTGATTCACCCACCCTACACCAAGTTAATTTTTGATGAGAGAAAGAGAGAGAGAGGAAGGAAGGCTCATCCTATTAATTAACGTCAGCCTTTTCAAAATTATCTTATGCCTCAACTACTCCCTCCCCAATTACTTGTGCTGAGCAAGAGACGAGTTGACACAATTAGCTCCTCTCTCATGTTATCCACCCGGCCAAAAAGTCAGTCATTTTGACTCAAGAGAGGCTACCATATTGCATAATGTGTATATACTGTCACTATGTAGTACCGTGAGTGTGTGAGAGAGAAAGGGGGAATTTAAAAAGATGCTGGAGAAAACTCTTTCCCCTGGAAGATGGAGGAGGGAAAGGAGTGAAGGGAAACAAGAGTTTTTGGACGGGACTGAGTGGAGGCAGGAAGAGGAAATAAAAGAGATGGAGAAAATCTCAAGTTGTTAACTTGTGACTGGAGGAAGACAGAAGGAAAAGAATGGAGAGATAGAGAGAGTATAAAGGAGGAATGCATTTTGTGGGTGAGGAAAAGTAGAAATATAGGGAACAGAAGAATTCGGGATGTCAGGACACCGAAATTAAAGTGAACTGAGGTGAAGTGAAGTCCAGTTCACACACACACACTGGAAGACTTCACGATGAAAGAGGGAGGAAAGAGTTCCGGCACAGTCTACTCTTGAGTCTGGTTAAATTGTAGGAACGACAATCCAAGTCAAAGTAAACTCATACATAAGAATATAAATGTCTCTTTTCGAAGGAGGCGCAAACACTAGAAATTCCTCCATGAACGTCCACACACACCCTCCCTCCACTCCTCAAAGTACATACTATTTCCCTGTTACTTTTTCTTGCCTGTCTATAGCCCAAATTCCTTCGAATCCCTTCTATTTTTTTACTACTAACACACTGCACTCTTTCTCAATGTGTCTTCAAATAGAAATCATTGCAAGAGGAGGAAAGGATGAAACTCCATTCAGACCCTTATGCATCCACACATACGTTCAATTCTGCTCCTTCCTTCTCCCGCTTCCCTTGTGGATTTTAACACTTTGGCTACATCCCTAAATCAGAAACGGGAGAGAGAGAGTTACATTAAAAAGGAGGAGGAAGGAAAGGGGTAAAGGAGGCGAAGGAGGAAGAGGGTGCTAAATAATAGAGAGTTATGCTCTCAACTGCATCACTTTTTCATTCTATTCCTTCGTCCCTCTCTCCCTCCCTCCACACACACACCCTCACGGTTCCATTACGAAGAAATCAGATGTGTGAAAGGGAGAAAAATCCTCATTTTTCCATTTATCTGCTGTTCTGTCGTATACGTACTTGTTTATTTATAAGTGTATTCCATTTATAGAATAGCGAGTTATAGGGTGAGAAAGAATGTACATGGATTTTATAGAATGTTGGTTCACAACCTCCTAGACGTAATCTACAAGCCTTGTAAAGTCACACAATAATCGAATGTGGTTTTTTGTATTTGCAGCGACTGGAGAAAGTAGGAGTAGGATTGGAGACAGCAAAGGAAAGAAGGTGGCGGCAGAGAGTCGGAGAGAAGGAACAGAGTTTCTTGGAAATGCTAGGTGGAAACGACACACATGTAGACTGAGAGTCAGTCAGATGGGTCCAAATCATGGATATCCACGGAATGATGTGTGTGTGGTGAGACGAAGAATGTACACGTATGTATTGAAGGACGACGAAGAGGAGGAGGAGGAGGGAAAAAGGAAGTGATTCCGTAACAAAAGTGTAACTTATAAGTTGAAAGAGGATGACAGCATGATAAGGCATGGCATGACTTGACTACACACACTCTGCCTCTATGTAATCACCACCTCACCAATATCCTCTGCACACAGTCGCAGCCGCCTTTCTATTTTGTGTTGGGAAAAGAAAATACACACTTTACACAGGGAGAGAGGTACATCCATAAAAAACCATGTTAAACGTTCCCTTCGAACATCGTCAGCCCCAAAATTCCCTACTCTATATCATTGTCAGTTGGTGTGTGTGTGTGACTGTGTGTAGATTCAGTATTGGGAGAAGAGAAAGTTCTAAGTTTTATTTATATCCTTCGCCAAGTCTCTCTATTTACTTTGGTTCCGAGCACAGCGTACATGGCTGTATGTATTGATAAATAAATATGTACATGTCAATGCGGTTGTGGTAACAGTAACACATAAGCCGAACAGTGTTGGCCAAATTGGGACAAAATTTCATGAATTTCCCAAAAAAACAGCCACCACTTTATCTGTTCTGGTGGGATTGAGAGAAAACGACCATCTCCGTTTTTTCTATTGTCTTGGGATTGGGGAGAAAGATGTGGAGGTTCACGAGGGGACTTTGACTGTGTGTACTTTTGTTGTCACAATCCGAATCATCCGATTAATTTTGAATCAGGATTAGGTGACTTTTACTTTTTTGTAAAATTTTCTTGTTCCTCTCCTACTCCACAGGATAGGGACTGTGCTCGTAAAGTGAGTTGGAAAAAAGTTGTTCTCCCTGTCCTACTAAAATTTAGTATCTCAATAAAGTTTGTGTATTAATCAAATTGCTGAGATTTAAATTCAGAGTCAATGTACGTGTAGAGTATTAAAGATAAAAGTTGGTTTCGATTGATCATGTGTTGTGTGTGTGTGACAATTTGGCCTTTAAAAAACGGACCAATTTTATTGGGACATGCACACAATAGATAGTCTAATGTTTGTCTGAAAAATATATATCTCAGTTTTTATCTTATCCCCAATCCTAACTTTCTTACCCTTGTTTCGGAGTCATATAAATATTTTTATAGTGCCCAAATAAAAGCTGACTGAGTTTTTCAGGAGGAGGAGGATCCACAGGAAAAGAATACCCTATAGAGGAGGACACAAACACATTTTTATATAGAGAGGAAAGAAGGGTGGACTGGAATATGAAATTGCGGAGAAAGGAGCTCATGGAAAACGTATTGGAGAAAGGAGGGGAAAGGAGGAGGAGAGGATATGCGGCTAGAGACATGGCACGTCAAGGGTCCACACACACACAAACACATACAACCTCTCTCTTTCTAACTCCCCCGTACAGACAAACTACAGACCTAGTCAGACATTTTCCTACACATTTATTTCCCAGTCAATCTTTATCTAACGTGAACCCAGTTCACCCACCTTATCCTCACTATCCTCCTCCTCACTCAATGCGCTTCAAGCAATCAGAATCAGTCCAATCATTTTTTTTCGCCTACTTTTTCTCTTCTCCTCCCAAAGTTGTTCGTTCCTGGCTGAGACAGCGCTGCTTCTATTCCACTCCCTCCCTCCCTCACACACACACACACACATTTTACAATGCCAGTGGAACATCCACCATGACCATCCATAGCCATGTCCGACATTTGTCTTTATCCTTGGAACAGATGGGAGGTATGTAGATGACCCATATACATTAAATCTATGTGCGTGATTTCTGTAGTTACATGGGCATACATTCAGTTCCTATACATATGGCTGTCTGTCATTCCCATGTTTAAATCCTTTCCTCTTGATTGAACCTCATTTAGAACACACACACACAAAGGGAGACTAGAGACCTGGTCGTTTAATTTTCTTATAGGAGAAAGCAAGAGCTGTGTAGTCACACAATCTAATTTGACACACACACACAATCATTCTATAGAGATTATAACTGTGAAGTAGAACGAGCGAGAGAAGGAAAATTATTGAAGAATTTCTTTAAAAGCTTTTCTTTCCTGAATGGATGGGGTGGACGGTAGACGGATGTTTGAAGTGAAAAAGAGAAAGAGAGAAAGAACGATGGGTCGTTCGGTGGTCATTTGACTACCTCGAGCGGCTCAAGTTGAGCATCAGTCATTTTCAAAAAAGTCCTTTCGAACTTTATCTACGTTTTCGTACATGTATGCCAACGGTATAAAACCGTATGTCTACCTTTTGTATGTGTAGTAGGTATGAACAGTCGTATTTTTCAACTTTCTCTCCATCTCCGCTCTTCCTGACAAACTAACTTTTAAATAGCTGATATTAACCAGTCCGAGTTTTCCCAATCATAATCGCCACGACTCACCCAACCACCCAACCTCAATTGAATTATGTACCTCCAATTTTTCTCTATTGAAATGTGTTATCTTTCAACGTTAACTACCCAAGCCATCTTTTCACAACTTTGTTCTGTGATTCATTAGTTTGTACAGAATGAGAGGAATATTGTTTCAAATTCAAATGGTCGTAATAGAACCCAACTTTTGTTGTGTGATGGTTATGAGTGTAAAAACGATAGTTTTATTCAGGAAGGATTGATGAATTGAGAAACATTGGAAGAAAAACAAGATTAACAGAAATGAATGAGGAATATTTTTTTAATAAAGGGAAAGTAGGAGAAAGTAAGAGAGGATTACTGGTTTGAGACGGTCGTAAGATTTTGAGAGTTTGATTTGTTTGCTAGTTACTCTCTCTTGATCATGTTCCACAATCATCGGATTTAACCTGTGTGTGTGTATTTTGTCTTGTCTTGTGTGTACAGGGGCGGATCAGGAAGGTGTATTCTAGGATACCATGATTCAAGGGATAAAATGGATGAAGGAAAAGAACTGATCGATAGTTTTGAGCAAAGAAAGTGTGTGTGTGTGTGTAAGGGGGAGGGGAGTGGGAATAAGGGGGGTCGTAAGCCGACAAGATGAGTGCAGCATGGTCTCTTGGACAATGAAACCGTGTAACTTGTACGTGTGTGTATGTGTGAAGTGTACAGGGATTCTTTTTGACTTTCTATTTTTGTGTGTGTGCTTTCTCTTTCTCTGAGCTTGAACACACTTGAACTGGCTCATTTTCCTTCAACTATGAGCCTCGACTAAGCCAAGAATATAACAGCAAGAGCTTTTCACTCGAGTCCAACAGAACAGAACAAAGAATTTCTTTGTTTGGCTTTTGAGTTTGAGAAGACAACGAGTGAAAGAGAAGAGAGATTTTCATTGGAATCGTAGTCGTGTTCAAATAGAAAAGAAGTAAGCCATTGTTATTCTGTGTGTGTACGACATGACCTCACATCATCTCACCCACAACCCCACTCAACCGTCCTGAATCAGAAATGAGACAAATGGGTAGATATTGTAAAAAAGTCAGCATTTGGTTTTTAAATAATGAAAATCAATCATCAATGGAATGGTCAAGTACAAAAGTACGTACGTCGTCACTATTCATCACCCTAACATTCTTCATGATTCCTTATTTTGTTCCATGAGGACAAGAAAAATAGGCTCCAAACGTACACAAACATTTCCCATTGCTAACGGACTGTTTGCAAAATTTTGGATTATATGCGCGGTTTTTCGTTCTCAATTTTTTACCTTCTTCAACTTAATATTTGTGGACATTTTTTATCAGATTTGTAACGTTTAACTAGTCAAGGACTGAGAATCGGGGACCCATTAAAACTATTATTTTTAATAAACGGAAATTCATTAACGAAATACGCAGGTAAAGGTATGCTTAGCAAATGATGACTTCCTATTGTGTACAGCGTATTCTGAATTTTGTGCAAAATATCCAGAATCATTCTGATTTGGACAGTCTGGTGAAAAAAGTCAATTCAACACACACCATTGTCTCTCCAGGGTGTGATGTGACCAACCTTGGGAAAAAACAAGGAGACTCCACACACTCTCACTCAGCGGTCTCAATCAACACTTTGCGTGTGTGTGTGCACACTCGGATATTACAAGGAAAAATGTATTGAAATTTCGTACAAAGAAGAAAATGAGAGAAAATAAAAAGCGGAAATCGACGATCGAAGAACTTTCATTGAATTCCATTGGCTTCAAATACACAATTGTAAAGTATACTGTATCGTATTGTATAGACGAGCGAGTAAAACATTGACGACACACATAGTATAACATTTCAATTCTTTATTTTGTCTTGCAATTCACTTTAACCATGTATATATACATTACTTATATAATATCAAGAAAGCGAAGCAAAGCAAAGGCAAAGCTGGCAGCAATCGAGGACTGGCGAAGAAAAGAGAGAGAGTCAGAGAAGAAAGAATGGGAGCGGATTTAAAGGCAGTTGAGAGAGAAAGAGAGAAGAATTTTGAAGACTTATCGTCATCGAGCTGGAAGAAAGGATGGAGGTCTCAAAAGAGATACGGGAAACACACACACACACAGAATAGAGGGTAAGGGAGGCAAAGGAACAAGTGGGAACATGGTAATGCGAGTATAATGTACTTTTTTGGCCTCCCTTCTATTCCTCCGTAGTTTTGCACACGCACACACACGGAGCATACATATGGCGTGTGCGGCATATACGTGAGGAACAGAGTAGTCCTGTCCACACACACACAGTTCGGGCTTCACACAATCTGAGAGTTAGCAACAATATACAAGCAAAGTTACAAGCTCACTCTAAGCAGAGTAGAAGAGGAGAAAGCTCTTCCACACACACACACACACACACACACACACACACGCACAATCACACACACTCACAAATTCTACGCACAAAAAAACATTAAATGTCAACACAGGAAATGCGTAGCAGAAACCAAACAATGCAGAAAGTGCTGCGAGAAAACCCGGGTACGGGAGGAATGTTTTCAGAAAGAGGAAGAAGGGACAAGAGATAAAAGAGAAAGGTAGGAGGATTGAGGAGAATTGGAGGAAGAGAGTGAAATCAAAAAAAGTACAGAGAGAAAAAAGAGGAGGTGGGGGGTGGGGTGAAGGGGAGGGGAGGGGGTAGGTAAAAGACAATGCAATTCTGGTTTTTCGTTGAGGCAGCTTTATGGTCTTTTTTTCAAAGTCTCTACGATATACGATTTGTACGGGGATTGAGAACGAGGATAGGATGAAATATTTGTATATTATTAAAGTTTGTTTTTTATTCTTTCTTTCAAACTTTTTTTTGTTTATCCACGTTCCGAAAATTTTTTTTCATTTTTATTGTCAAAAATATTTTCTTTGATAGTGATAAAGGGAAAGAGAGAATTTTATCCATATTTGCTCTGATGCTTTCAAAAAATTTTGGTTTCCTGCCATGTGCGTCGTAATACTAACTACCTTCTCAATTAAAATTCATAATTATTATTTACACGTAATCATAAACTTAAATACCTAGTGTGTACATATAGATATACCTAATAGTGATGATGATGGTGTGAGTGCGTGTGTCATTAATAGCAATTTATTAATATTTTAAAAACTTAAATACTAATTTAAAGAAAGTGTGAAGTTTACATTGTAAATTTTTTTTAAGAAATCTTTTTTTGTCTACCTTCCTGAGAGAAGTTTGTTTTATGTAGTACAATAATTATCTGAGTATAATAAAATTTTCCTAGTTTCATTTCTTTTCCCGACACCCCCCTTCTACTTTCACTCTGAGAGAGAAAAAAGAGACAGGGTGGGTGATTGTAAGCAAATTGAGATGTAAAATACATTGAGAAGACGTGAACTCATGAAACGATTCAAATGTGATCCCACTCCCGAACTACTCATCGTCACTGAAAATACTTGAATGAGAGTGTGAGGGGGAGGGGGAGGAAGGAGAAAGTTTCTCTCGATTTCGGCCACAGTTTGGGAATACAAATTAGACAAAATAAGGACAAAATGGTTGTTGAATAATTTACTGGGGAAAAAAGAAACTACCTACACAGACCAAGGATGTCGAAGAAAAACTCAATAATATATATATAATAAAATTGAGAATGTATAGAACTTGTTGAGAGGAGAGGAACTAAAGGAAAAAGACAACTAAAAGCCTCTTCTTCTCAGGAGATCTCCTGTATTGTACATAATGTGTGTCTGCCATTTTATATAAAGGTTTCACATATATTAAAATTTAGTTGCACTTCCCTTTTCTCCTCCTCCTCCTCTTGAGTGTGATGTAAAGAGTGGCTCTCCAAATAAAACCAAAATGGTCCACCACACACACACCCTCCCTCACTAACTCTCCCCTCTCATTCCTGACTTAAATGCAAAGTAATGAGAGTCTTGATTCTTAACCCTCTTTTTTTAGTACGTTCAAAACTTTCAGGAAGAATAAAATGGGGAGAGAGGGGGAGAGAGAAGGAAAAGGAAAATCTTGGCCATAATTTGATGTTGAAGAATCAGAGCCATAAACATGGTCGTATATTTTTCACCTCCCTCTCCTCCTCCTTCCACATTATATACAATATGTACATATATAGGGTCTGTTCAGAGGTAAATCAAAAGCTCAGGGAGAAAGTACGAGTAGTGGAAAGCTTTTTTTTCACATTTGATTCACGCATCCCCTGTTCACGCCTTCAGTTGAACAGAATTCCATTTGGAATCCTGCATTTCTCTAACCTTCCCTCTTTTTTCACTCAAAAAGCCTGGACGGACGAATTTATAAATTTTAAATGGATATATAAAACTATAGACTGACTTATACTCTCAAGTGTGAATAACAAGTGACTTTCTTTCCTTTCCTGAGTTACTGTAATAAAAGATCTCTTTTTCTAAAATGTTGGGCTATCACTCCATGAAGACTCATCCCATGTGACAGGTCAATTGAATACAAAATTACCATAATGATGAGACATGATTGAGAAGGAGATACAGAAAGAGAGAAAGGTAAAGAGAGAAGGTAATGAGGGAGAGAGAGAGAGAGAGAAAATGAAAATTTGTCTTTGAATTTTTTTTTGTTTTTGCATTGCATTGGTAAAAAAGCCAAAAATATTTTTGTGTGTCAACGATAGAATCATAAGTATACAGCTGATGAATGAAAACATTGCAAAAAAAACTTTTTTTTGGCAAACGTTTGGGACATGTTATTATTTTTTGAAAAAATGTAAAACCAAATTTCAATGAATATATATTTTTTGTAAAATGGAAGCAGGGTGAAATCTTTCTGTTGAAACTGAAATTTTGAAATAGATTATATATGGAGAGAGAAGGAGAAAACAGGAGAAAGTCAAGGAAAATCAACTCAAAATCACACACACAACTTCAAATCTTTCAACTTTAAACAAATACAGAGGAAAAAAATGAATTCTTGTGTGTGTGTGTGTGTTTGTGTGGATGGGTGGAGAAGGGAAAATTTTGTATTTTTTGTGTGTGGGAAAGAATCCTAAGAGACGTAGTAGATATTTGTTTGAGCCAGGATTGATGAGATTTCATAAAATTAATATGAATATGGTCTTTGCACATGGAGCACTGCTCTAAGAAAATCAATCAAAAATCACTCGTCGTGTGTGTAAATCTACGAGTCATGTCAGAGAGAAAAGAATCATTTGGTAATAATGTGATCTAGAATCACACACTCTGCACTACATAAATAGTGTCAAAATGCTTAATAATAATAGTAATAAATTTAGTAAAAAATAGTAGGAGCGTAGCTATCTACGTAGCGAAGAGAAATGAAAAAATTTTTGGAAAGAAAGTAAATTTTTCTAGCTAAATTATATATATATATATATATATATATATTTGTGTGTTGTAAATTCATGGCCAAGTTTATGAGAATGAAATTAGTATATAATATTTATTATATAAATAATTAGACTAGCATGTTAGCAAAAAAAGTCTAAAGACTAATGATCCACTAATAATAATAATAAACTGCTTTTTGCTTAAATATATGACCGAGCATCTAGCAATGATAATAATAGTGAGGCGGGCAAGGAAAATGAAAAAAGATAGAGAGAAAGAGAGATGGAAAAAAAAGTTTCAGTCTTGTAGTTTTTTTTTCTCTAATTTTTTTTGAAAATATAATTTTTTTAAAAAAAAATTTCTTGAAAATATTATCATGAACAAAAAACGTTTTTTCTCTGTACATCTCATCGATAAGCAAACATTTCGGATATAAAATGATATATTTTTTTTGGAGAATACAACAAAAGGAATGGAAAGTAAAAAACTGAAAGGAGATGAGATGAGAGAAAGTTTTAATAATGAATTGATAATTTCTCATAATAATGACAAAAGAGAAAAAGAGAAAGATAGAAAGATAGAGATAGATAGATAGATAGAGAGATAAAGACTGGACGATAAAGTGAGTACATATCATATCATACGTCATGTCACCATAGCCCACGGTGGTCATGGTAACCACTGCCCACCAGAATGCATCGGGAATAGACTTGAAGTAAGAATGTTCAGTGCCAGCCTCAGCGAAGTAGACAGCACTTGAAAATAGAACCACACCTGCAACATGAAAGGCAGAGGGGACTGGTTACATTACACAAACACACACCGACCACTGTAAACACACAAACCTCATGTCACCATAACCAACGGTGGTCATTGTAACCACTGCCCACCAGAAACCGCTAGGGATTGACTTGAAGAGAGACTCTTCTGACCCCGATTCCGCAAAGTAGACCGTCGCCGAGAACAACACTACACCTATACCAAACACCATAAAGCTTCCCAATACAATTTTGTTCTCCACAAATTTTCCACTTTTCCTCATCATATTTCTTCCCCCCCCCCCCATTATCTTTGCTCCTTTTTTCCCAAAAAATATTTTTTACATTTTACTTCTAATCCATTTATTCCCCTCCCATCATCATCGGACTCTCGGTTAAGTCGTTAAGTTACACAAACAATAATAATTGTACAATCGCATACTAATTATAATGAATTTTTTGAATATTAAAAAATCATAGTGAAAGCCAATCTTTTAATTTTTAACTTTTGTTCAACTACCCAATTAGCTGATTGAACAAGCAGAAAGAGGGAGAAGGGATACGTCATAATTAGAAAAATGATGGCACAGAGGAGGAAGAGGAGACTGTTATGTTATTATAAAAATGTTTTGAAAGAATAGACACAGTCAAAGTGGCTTAGTTTAAGAAGAGAGATGAAGGAGAGTCTAAATCCTCCCATCTTTCTCTCCTTTTTATCCTACTATAGAGAATAGTTTGAGTGGGGAGGGTCATAACCCAATGTGAAAGACAAAGACAGATATAAAGATAGAGATGGAAGGAATACCTGGAGGTTAAGTGCGCCATAGGGCACTTGCTAAAAATAGGAGACACAAAAAATGATCCTCCCATTATGTCACATTTGCGAATTTGTACATACATTGACTTATTCTTCCTCTCTTTCACTCGCTTTCTCCATGTCTGGTACATGGAGAAAGGAAAAGCATCATAGTCCCTCCGGCCGTGCTCCTGTCGACGGCTTTTGTTCCATCCTCCTCCTCTTCTGACCTCTGAGAATTTCCCATCTCTAATAGAATTTGAGAGGAAAGGTTTTTTCGTTGTCTTGACAACCAAAGCTTGTCTTCGAGAGGTGATCAGATATAAAAAGTCCCAATTCTTTGTACTACTCTCACAAAACTGTGGAGTGTCCTACTTCATGTCTACTCATGTCTACATTTCCAAAGAGTGAAAGTGGGTGAAAGGATTATCATCGAATACATTTATTTTTTGACAAAATAGAGAGGGAATATATTGATTAATTGTCAGATTACTATGAAAATTATATGGTATAATTTTCACTTTTTTTTGCTTTTTTTAAAAGAATTATGCTTTCACTTTTCACTAATTTTTTGCAAATTACCGTACTTTACATTGAAGCCCACAACTCGACACGACGATGACGACGATCAGTATAAAAACTAGAAGATTATTTTAATGTATTGAGCCACTAATAAGAGACAAAGGATAAAGGACAAAAAGCATAGATCAAAAGTTTAATATATAGAGACATACATTATATTATTGTACAATAAATGACAAAGCCCGAGAGTCCGATGACGTGTAATTTCACATTAAGATTAGATTAAGTAAAATATGAAGCAGCTACAATACAAAAAAGGACGATCACAAGGAGCTGTAGAATTAAGAAAAATGAAATTTTTAAAAAATAAAGTTTGAGTGTTTCTGCTGTCGTTGTCAATACAAGAGACAAAAAGACGTCCTCAGTGTAGCAGCAACCCATTATTCGTTTCGCTTTCGCTAGTCAAGAGGTAAGTTGACGATTGGCAATGGTGTATTTTATTTATTTTAGTCAGTAATCCAGTGGATAAAATCCTTGGTGAGAATTCCTCCCATAATGTAAAGCTATTTTGTCTACACACATTTGCATTGTGAACACCTAAAGCTTCTTCCGAAGAAGTTCTTTGCTTCTTTTCTTGTATACAATGTAGCCTGAATTTCTTAGGTTAGAATATAAAGTTTTTTGCTCATGAATCCAAGTCAAAAAAATGAAAGTAAGGATTATGTAGAAAAGAAAGTATAGTACACAGTATGAAATACGAAATGAAGAGAATAGATTAAAGTTTAAAATAAAAATGAAAAAACAAAAAAGCGGATTATTATTTCCTTTTCCACTTCTGAACCAATTATTTACTCAATCAAACCAAATTAACTGATACCAGAGTAGAATTGTTTTAGACGACGATTCCATACGACTAAACCAAGTACAATAAAACAATCCTTCTTCCTGATCCCGACTGTTAAAAAAATCATTAGTAATTCGAAGAAATGAGAAAAAATGTCGTGATAACCACAAAAACAAGTCAGTCAATTATTACCATTCACATTAAATTACTTTAACGGTAATTTATATTAGAAGTTTGTAAGATACTTGCATAACATTTTTTTGTATATTTAGCATTACGATTTGACATTCCTTTACGCCCCCTCATATGTTGTATGTGCGTGAATATACAGTGACTTTCACTGCTCCACAAAATTCAGCAGTGAAATGATCAACTTTTATACACAGAAAGAAATTCTTTCTCAATTTTTTAAATTCCACTCTGTCACCATTAACAAGGAGAAAAGTTGACACCAGAGTTCAGCTATTCTGAAAAAATGCTGAAATTTCCTGTATCCTCTCTGTCTCTCTCTCTGAAACTTTCCTCTTTTGTCAATTTAAAAATTGATGGAAAACTTCCTGATTCAAACTAAGTAAGTCTATTGTAGGTGTGTTGGGGATGTAATGTTTGCTGAATTGCAAATAATATTACTTGTAATATGTATTGTGGAACTTATGACTTTAAAAGGTCTCAAAGTGACATCTCCAGACTCCGAGATTTCGGATGACAATGCAAAATTCAGAGAGCGGTAGGCAGCCTTGTCTCTCTTATGTATGGACGAATGAAACTTTGTAAAGGGTGAAAATCGAAAATGTACTGCTCTTCTGTTCTCTCTCTCTTCCACCATTATTTTAGCATAGACCGTGAGAATCCGGGTAAAGACAGAGAACACACACACACAGAGTTAAATCCGGAACATGAAGAAACTCAGTTTGAGTCTCCTGGAGACAAGAGAGAACATGAACAAATAGAGAGCAAATAAGAGGAGGATCTGGGACTGTTGGAGGAGAGAGAAAGTCTTATAGTTACTCTACAGTCTCCAGTCCTCTTCGTTTCTCCAGTCTCCTCCTCCACATCAAAGTTCAATGCATAGTCATTTGATTACAAACCCTGGGAAATGGAAAGAGAGAAAGAGCTGGAGAGACAGAAATAGGCTACACAAGAGAGAGAGAGACACACACAAAGATAGAGACAGTCTCTATGGTGTGTGAAACTCCTGACGACGACCACCAGGACAGACCATGTAAAATCATTGATTTCTCTACGCTCTCCCTAAACTCAAACTTGTCTTAATTAATCGCATTAAAATCCCTTCTAGCAGCTTAATTTTGAGCGATGAGTATGCAAAGCATTTGTGTATGTGTACACAACGACTAAAATTATTCGTCCTCCTCCCTCCACTCTCCCCTCCCCATAAAAAAGACCTTGCGTCATTTTGTCCACGTCCTAACTCACCATAACAGTTACAAAGTCATTTCTCATTAGAGTACTTCAAGGTACAGAGAGAGAGAAAGTGAGAGAGTTTATAGTGGGACGATGGAAAAAGAGAGGGAGAGAGAAAAACAGATTGTGGTGAAAGCTTGTCTTCTCCATTTGATTTCCCACTCCTCTCGTTTTCCACTTGATTATGAATATGCAGGACGAATAATATGGAGAGAGTACACACACACACTCTTGAAAATAGGTCCCAAAATTGTTAAACCATAATTAACGATTTCCTACCAAAGTTCCCTTCTTCCCACCACCATCAATATACTTTCTCTCTCCTCCTTCTCGGTGGGACGGGATGCTCTAGCTGGAAAGGCACACAATTTCTTTCTCCTCTGTGTGTGTGTGTCGTATAGCTAGGGTGTTTTGTGGAATTGTATTCTATTTTTGAAATAAATCAAATTACTCCCTGTCAACATCAATTCCCATATTCTCCTCCTCCTCCTCTCCATTATTGTTACACACTTTCAATTTTGACTCGTGGTTTTATGTATATACCGTCTGTCCCCAACGAGTCCTCGACTTTACTCCTCCTTTACAATTGTCATCCCCAAGCAATGACAGCACATCCCCTTGTCCCCTATTGGACAATGACTTTCCAGTTTGTTCATATGTGTGCAAAATTTGTTTGTGATTCTCTTCCAGTGAGAAAGGTCAAAGGGTTCTTTTCTTTATACTAAAATGAGGCGAAGGAATGTCAGAAAGTTTAAAGTTTGTACCAGTATTCAAAAGGATATATTTTAAATTTACTATTCAGTTAATTTATTTAATAAAATATTTTATTCTTCGCAGAGTGGTAAATTTTAACATTTTCTTTGTAATCATCTTTATATTTTGTACCGTCTGTACACTTACAAACAATATTTCGTAATTTACTCAAATAAAGAATCTTCCTGTGTGAGCAATAATTGATTGACTTGTAATTCGTTTTCTACTTGAGCTTCAACATTGACAAACTTCAATTTTAGTTTGTAACGTTGAAGTAGACGATGAAACAGGAGAAAATACTAAATGATATGAGTGTGTAGTTGATTAACTTTTTGTGTAAAGAAATTATGCTGTAAAAAAGGACATCCTAATGAACGGACGAAGCGATCGACTGTTATCACCAATTATATAAGTAAAACTAGATTTCGTATCCAACAAGTAGAGAGAAATCTTGTCATATTGTCGTGTGAAATACATAATAGCATGAAGATATAGTAATCTTTTGAAATATGGATATCCAATATGGAGAATCGGATATATCAAAAGTAGAGTAAAGTCCTGCTGTAAGAATTTTGTTTGTTTTTTTTGCTATAATAAGAAAATGATTTTGGGAGATTAGAAAAAGTGAAGGAGAGACAGGCTTACCGATAAATAGGAAGAAAATGAGCAATCCGAGTTCTCTCATGGAAGCCTTAAGAGTTCTTCCGAGGATTTCTGTAAATACAAATAAAGGATGTAAGGCAAGGGTGAAAATTAACTTTTTTTAAAAAATATCATTCACTTTATAAACGCAATCGGCTGTTTAAATCGCGCAATTTTAAAATCAACTAAAACTGTAATTGTAAATTATACAGGCAAGTGGAGCGCAGCGACACATTTAATATATCACAAACGTATATTTAAACACTGGCAAATTTCTTAAATAAAAAATAGCGCATCATTTCTTCATTTTTTAGTCACAAAATCACAAGGGAAGAGAGTTGAATGACGATTGGGATAGAAAATGACCACGTATTTATGTACGATGGTGAGGTCAAAAAAAGAAGAAGGGGTGAAAAGAGAACACTTACGAAGTCCCTTAGAATGTCTGGAGAGCTTGAAAATTCGGAACACTCTGACTAATCGTATAACTCTGAGAATGGCGAGTGACATGGCTTGGTTGGAGGCGGAGTCTTGCTTCGTTTTGGGCATAATAGGCTCCTCGTCATCTTCGGCAAGGACCGTTGCCAGTGTCAAGAAGTACGGAATGATTGCTATCAAGTCTATGATATTCATGACGTCACGGAAAAATAACAGTTTATTAGGACACGAGGCAAAGCGGACCATCAACTCAAAGGAGAACCACACTATGCAAATGGTCTCAGTCAGAAAGAAAGGGTCCGTCAAGTCAGGCACTTCGTCTTCCTCCACCAACGTTGTATTGTTGTTCACTTTGTGCAGCGTGTAGTGCTTGAATTCTGGGAGTGTCTCCAAGCAGAAGATGACGATCGACAGGAGAATCACAAACACCGAGATAATCGCCACAACCCGAGCCTGCTGCGAACTCTCTGGGTACTCGAATAACAACCATACTTTTCTCTGCAAACAACACAAACAAAAAGTTTTTTAGCCTCCACACATTACTTTCTCCAAAGACATACGCACAATTTAATGCGATTTAAAATGCAATCATAATTAACAAGTCGATTTTCAATACAAGCCATCAAAATATTACCTGGAACAAATTTTCCGGCAGTGGCTTTTCTTCTTCTTTAATGAACCCTTCATCCTCCCTTTAGTTGGACAAAGAAAACAAAAAAGACACAAGAATTATTTAATTATCCAGAATTATTACAATGAGGTTGAAAATTTCACTTTTACAACCACATGGAAAGGATGAGAAGAATATAAGTTTGTCTTGGGTAAGGATTTGTGAGTGGTCAATATATAAAAAAATAAATTGAGAAAAGGAAAGTTATTATTATTGTTGCCGTTGTTGTTGTTGTTGATATTCTTACCTGAATTTATTGGTGGCCACTTCTCCCAGCTCGTAAAACTTGATTTCTTCGGCGAAGACGTCGAGAGGCACATTGACAGGCCGTCGTAATCGGCCTCCACTTTGATAGTAATATAGGATGGCATCGAAGCTCGGTCTGTTTCGATCGAAGAAATATTCGTTCCTGAGGGGGTCGAAGTACCGGATCCGACGAGCTGGGTCTCCCAACAATGTGTCCGGAAATTGGTTCAATGTCCTCAGCTGCGTCTCGAACCTCAGTCCGCTCACCTAACATGCCAAAAACAGAATATCATAAAAACTGTCTTTATCTGTGTCACAACATGTCCTTCAAAAACCACCCTCTCCAACACACACATACTCCCTTATTTTCCCCCTCACTCTGGTAGCTCATAAATGACAGAAAAAATGAAATTTATTTCTACACCCCGTTAACCCTCAAAAGCTTCATCAAACCTACTCCACAAATAATCATGGTGAAAATGATTAGAAATTTGAAAAGATTTTCCATCTTGAGCTAATCGTCTTGCTGAACAAATGAGAGATCAAAATATTGTTTCCTCCTGAAAAGCAGCAAGTCTTTCTCAACTTTCTTTCCCCTCTTCTTTGCAAACATTTTACACATCATCAAGATATAATAGCCCCATTCTGAAGCCGTGACTCCGTTTAATCTTAATTGAAGAAGAAGGTATGCTTTCCTCAAATTCCTTGCTAGTCTGTTCCCTCACAATCTTGTAATTCCCAATATTCTCCTCCTCTTCCTTCACAAGGCATCCCAAACAAGTACCGAGCACACACACATTTATCAGGGAAGTGGAGGGATCAATGTGTGAGCGGGTATCAATTTACGTCAAGTAATACATGATAAATCATCCCTGTCTTTCTCCCTACGTGTACGTTGTAGCCAAGGGGCTTAAAAAATTGTTGGCGCATCATATGAGCTCTCTCTCCCTCCTTCATGGAGACGTTATGGCTGTCAAATAAGTTAGCATATACTCGATCGTATGCAGAACATGGACAAAGTTAACTTGCTTCCCTCATCCCCTCCTCTCTTCCCTCCTTTGTGTACATATTGTGTGGACGTCATGTGCGGGGCGGGCACACACACACACCCGTCCATCCATGTGTGTTGTGTTTGTGTGAGGAAGAGTTGAGTGAGTGTGTGTTGAGGGAGGAGTTGTTATGCCAATTTTCCATCAGTGGGTAATATGCCAATTTTTTGTGGACGACTAGCTAGGATGAGAAACTTTCGAAAAGTCTTTTTTTCTCCTCCCTTGGCCCCTCTCTCCTCTTTCTACTTGCAATTTTCTCTTATCAAGTAGAACGTCTGTCATCTCCCCTCATAGAGAGGAAAGCTGATAAAATATAGGTATAATAAAATGTGTGTGTGTGTGGAGGGGGGAACTGTTGGGACCTTATGGGATAATAGAGTTCGGGAGGGTGTATACATACCGAGACCTACTGTAGAGAGTGAGTGTGTTTGTAGGGTAGGATTGAATGTTTGGATGCTGAAAAAAGAGTATATTCAGGGAAGGGAAGGACAGACAGATAGACAGACAGACATTGGCTGTGGAAATGGGGAAAGTGAAGGAGAGAAAAGGGAGAAAGAGAAAGTTGGGGCTAAGGGTAGACCAAAGCTCAAGATATGAAAAGAAAAGAACCACAAATATTGGGTCGATCATGGTAAGGATTGTAGGGGGAGAAGAGAAAGAGGAAAAAAGTGAAGCTATAGCCTCCCAGAAAAAGATTGAGAGGAGAAGAGGAGGAGGAAGGATGTTAAAGAGAAAACCATAGTGATAGGAGTTATTTGAAGGAATCTATGCACCAGCATATTTTACAGTTGATATGCTGGCAAAGACTGGAACAGAGAAGGAGAAAGTACCAGCATATTACTGTTACAGATATACAAATGGAGATGGTGTATAGGAACCAGGATAATACATCACAATGTGAAATATACTACAGTAGCGGAGCAGATATAAGAAACTTTTAGGCCTCTTCCGGGGCCAGCTTAGAATAGAAGGAAAAACGACAGAAACGCCACCTGGGTGGATTTAACGAGGGGCCGCCGCCTTATTCTATGCTGGCCCCGGAAGACGCCTAAAAGTTTCTTATATCTACTCCGCTACTATACTGGCCATGGCCACACATACGTACTCTGTACACATGTACATCCCTGTGAAGGAGACAAGAGGAGTAGAAGGAGGAGAGGCAGCAAAAGGATGTCTGATGTGTATAGAGAGCAGGAAAGGATTTTCGGAAGTTTCTCATCCAACCAAATATTAGCTTTTCCTCTTTCCGTTCTTGTCTTCCTCTTATATTCTCCCTGCCAAAGAGGAGGAGAGTAGAGTAGACTTATAGAGGAAGAAGCTCCTTCTTCTGTTTCCCTCCTCTCTCCAAAAAAGGTCCTATGGTCCTTCTTTCTCCCTCTCTCTCTCCCTGCCCTGTTCCTTATGCGTCCTCAATGTGATGGTGATGGTGAGAGGAGGGGAGAAAGTTCTGCTGTGCCCTCAACTTTCCCTGCCCTTGTAGTAGAATGCAGGGGAGTCAGGACTTTCTTCCACTCACTAAACTATACTCTGTTCTCATTCCTAGGATTTTACCATTGCCATTCCATGAAATTTTTTTTTCTCTCCTCTTGTCTATCGGTTCCCTCACACTCTCTCAACGTCGTTCGAACCACTGCGAAAAATCTATGCATGCGCTCCCACTCTCCAAAGTCCCCAGACCAAAACCTTAGAAGAAGAGGAGAAACGTGCACGGAGGATCCTTTTTCTAACTCTTACTAATGCCTACTTTCCCCCTTTTTTGACAAAATCCTTCGCTTTTATCCTTCGTTTGGATATTGTAAGTGCATAGTCTTCCAACCACACACACACTTACTGTATATGGCCCACCCCATTTTCTCACAGCCAGCGACATACACTCAGCTTTCCGGCTTGACTTTTCTCCCTCTGTTTTTCACCACTCTCATCTCTTCACACGTGTGGCCACGAGTTAGACATCTCTTTTTGACTCCATTAAAATCCACATACACGTCCATATTATGTGTGTACAATATATATGATTTGTACTGTCTGCCTTGGAATTTCTGTCCACATTAAGGTATGTGAAAGCTGAAGAGACAACGTCTTAAATTCTTTCATTCATGAATTTGAATTCATGAAATCTTCGACCCTTCCCCTCTCTCGTGTACTTCACGACTACGTATGCAGTGCACCATTCTCACATTAGTCCTTCCGCCTAGTCCGCTACGTACATTTTTTGCACTAGTTTTGAACAAGTAGAAAGAATCTTTTTTTTGTGGTACCATTTCTCGATGCGCATGTAGATTTTCATTGCAGAAATTCTATTTTTTTGGGATAAAATAGGGCATGTGAGTGAACCCCTCTTTTCCCACTCTCTCCTCCCCCCATCTCTCCCTTCTACTTTCTCCTCTCGACTTGTCAATTGAGGACTGCCCTAGTCTTTTCACGTATATGTACACTCGTAGGGACATATATTAGGATGGAATTTTGGGATGCTAAATAATCTGTCATAATATATTAAGAAGTGTACCAAACAAAAAGAGGGGGAGGAGGAGAGAGGGAAAGTTGAAGGAGGAGAAAAAAGATACAAGATTTACAGTGTAGACATGGTAGAAGAGGCAGACAGGGAGAAGGAGTAAAGAGAGAAAAGAGAAAAAAAAGTGCTTGAAGCACAGGGAGGAAAAATGGACGACGTGATTTTCAAGCTGATCTTCCACAAGATTACACGCTGCCATAGATTTAACAAAACTTGACATTCTCCCTCTCCCTCTCTTTCCTGAAGGCAAGGCTCTGTTTTTCATTTTTCTCCAGACAAATTTGTCAACTCGAGTCTTTCCCCCTCTTCTCTTTTCCCCTTTTTTCGTCTCCCTATCTCTCTCCCTTGCAAAAAAACTTATTGTTCCACACATGTCCCACCTATTACAACTGTACCATCTTTATGACCAACTTTCACAACACAACGTTGTCCCACTGTCTGACAGAATGACTTAGCCTCAAATTCAGGGCTTTCGAGAAGGAGCGGAGAAAGCTCAGGATTTTTCAGAGAAAGTGTGGGGAGGAGAAAAGTTGAAAAAATAAAAGTGTAAATTAATTAGAGTCTTTACTTAAATTGACTCAAAGTCTTTTGACAAGTCTCATCCATAACCGAAAGTTGGAAATATTTTTTAAAAAATATTTGCAAGAACACTTTACAAAGTACTCTTCACTAAGACTGAAGACGAGTTTGTTAGAAGATTAAGAATTATGTGTCAAATAATCCAGAGCCTTGCACAAGAGTGATAGACAGAGAAAGAGAATAATGAGATGCTAGTGTAAAAAGCTGGAGCTGCGAAACCTTATTTTTTGCACAAGGAGGACTTGGAGCCTGGAGAGAGAGAGAATGGATAGTGCGAAAAAGTTACAACTTGAATCGATTTCCTTGCGTATATTCCAACTCAGAAAGAGAGGGAAGGGAGTGTAGGGCTTTATGTGTGTGTGTGGCCCAGCCCTAGTGGCCTAGCCGAAAATGTAGCGAAAGAGAGAGTGAGAGGCTGAGACTGAGTAAAAAGGAAATCTCCGAATGGTGCAGTGTGTTGTGTGCACAGCTACAGCCAACTCTGAATTCCATGTGTAGAATGGTTTGCAGCGTCTCATTTTAATCGAAATTCCTTATGTATTGAGTTGTCCCTTACTTTCCCCTACGCATCCATAATTATTGCTTTACATTTACAATCCTTCCCCCAGCACCACTGTGAACAAAACTCCGTTTTTGTTTGTATACTTATGAATATGAATATGTGTGTGTGTGTGTGGGACCAGAGGGAACATAAACTTTACTAAAACAGCGGCGTAGCAAATGATTGGCCAATTATGCAATATATAGAACGAGAAAGAGGATTGGAAGAGGAGAGGACGATACTTTGAACGAACCAGAAATATCATAAGAGGAGAGTAGCATCACGTCTGGTTTTGGAAACATTCGACTTATTTTACAATCATACGAAAGTAAATGCTCTTTACTGGCTAAATACTGGAGTCATCTGACATGGATGGACTTTCCTATACAAAATGAGTTCTAACTCATCTCTGTATGCATCAAATATGATATTGTTGTATCATTGTGTTCTCATGGACAGTGTCAACAATTCCCATACATGTGCAATTGTCGATCTGATGTACATGTTTTCCGTACATTTTTCATATGAAAACCTGGTCGACTTTTCTCCCTCATGTTAATCATCTCTACTCATTCCCAGTTCACTAGTCTCTATTTTGAGTTAACCCAATTTTGGAAAATCTGTCTTTAATTAAGTACTTCTCTCTCTCTCTCTACAATATAAAATGTACACGTGGATGAGGAAGGGTGTGTATGATCGTGGAAATTAATGAAAAAAATGAGGGATAGTCCCAATATTTTTTATTTCTATTTCCTAACTGGGCATAGCTTATCTTAAAACCAATATAATAACACAAAAAACTGTTGAGTTGGGAGCTAATTTTTGAATCATCCAACATTCTGGTATGTTCTATTGCGTTAGTACGTCGTCTTATAACTCTGATCAATTTTCCGTGTCACTTTTAAGGTTGCCAATTAAACAAATATTTTTGGTCGAGTACTTTCTCCATGTTGGATCCGTAGATTTAAAGAATGGAGGGAGAAAGATGGGTCATGATGATGTGAGTGGGTGTGTGTGAAGGTCAAAGTTTTGAATGGTGGGAGAGAGAAGTTCTGATTGTGCATTAATAAGGTTTCGTTACGTCTACCACCTAAAACTGGGCTAGAAGTTGGCCTCAAGTGAGGTAGTCAAATGGAGGTGTTGTACTAATTTAATTACATTCAGAAAATTTTCCAGCAGAATGATTTCTAGAGAATAATTCATAGAGGCTTTCTCCCCTCTCTGAGTAACCAATAGAGCGAGAAGACAGTCGTCACACAAGCACATACACATGGAAAGGAAACAGCGGTGACTGAGAACTTTGGTTAGATGTAAGAAGATGTGGTTGAACCCACACACACACACACAGTCAGTCACGACTACTAATTTTAAAATGGTGTCTAGGTGGTTATGGAGAATGTGGCTACCATGCAGGGTGATATGGATATGTGAGTGTGACGAGGACTGAGGATAAAGATGAGGGTGAAGGAGTGGATGGGAGGGGGAAGAGGAAAAGGAGTTGTAATTTACGACTGGTTTTAAAAAATAATTGAACATTTCAGGAGGTGAAGAAAAAAAAGATGACAGAGTTGGAAAGTTGGTCTCCCTGTCATTTGGCTGCTCGACTCTCCTTGCAGGAGAGGAGAAAGTGGGGGAGAAAGTAGGAGTTCAGAAAAAGGGGGAAAGAGAAAGGAAAGAAGGGTAAAGAATTCATTCATTGAGCATGGACAGGTTGTGACGGTGGCGGTGGGTTTTTTTCAGGGTGATTAATTAGCAAGACAGGTTTTAAGACTGAGGAGTAGGTCTCTCCTGAGCTGGCCTATAATATATGAATAGTTTAGAGTCCATGTATAAAATTTGGGTAAGAGAGACCTCCTTCTCTCCGTCTTTTGTGAGCCCAGACACAAACACACACACAGTGAAAGTGAGTATAGGGATGACGGGAGACGGGACGGAGGGAAGGGGAAAAAGGGGTCTAAAAACAGAAGTTTAGTTCTTCAACTGTGAAAAGTTAATAACCTTCAAGGCAAATAACCATGGGAATCAAGAGCAAGGCGTCTTACGAGCCTTACCCTACCCAACCCAAAACACACACACACAGTTCTAATAGTAGTGGAGCAACTTGTATAAAGAGAATTTTTTTGATTAATAATACCTTCAGCCTGAGCAAGGATTAATACGTTCTCTCTCTCTCTGTCTCTGTTCTTTGTAATAGTACATAGTACTATTATACGTGTGGAGGGAAAGGAGGAGGAGAGGAGGAGGTTCAGAGGAGACGTATAACAAGTTGTCAGACACTAACTGTATGTTATTATGATATAATAGTATGGGTAGATTGTAGATAGTCACTAGCTACACACACCCAAAAGGAAAGGAGGGAGATTAATCAATAAAATTTTGTCTTAAGGAGTGCCCCTGAAAATAGAATGGAATGATACATACATATATAAGCTTGAAAAATATTCTTATGAATAGATAAAATTATCCAAAGCTCCTCCACACACACACACACACACAAAACCATACATTCAGCACACACATTGCATTACTCTCTTATGCACAATGTAAATGTAGATTCAACTTTTGATATCACAATTTTGTTCCACATTCCCTCGCACCTCATTTCCCTGCCTAATGATTCTCATTGAATATCTGAAGAGAACTCCAATTTCTAATGTTCGTGCAAGGATGGAAGGTGGTGGAGGAGGAGGGTGTGCAGCCATCTTGAGCTTTCTCTCAATTTAATTTTCATCAATGGAAATAAATGGAGGGGAGTGAAAGCAGGAGATGAAATCCTATCCTCAAGAAACAGTTTTTCTTTTCCTTTTCGGAAAATTAACAGGATGGAAAATTGATTCAGATAGTTTAGATGCTGTGGATTTTGAGGAAACTTTTCATGTACAATAAACATGTGGTAAGAAGGGAAATACTCACATTTATAACAACTCGCTCACAGTCTTGATGGTTGTGCGGAATCGGCTCGAAGTGTCCAGTGCCTGTCAGATGTAAGGTTTGTGGCGTTGGCCCTTCATCATCCTGGCTACTCAATTTGGGTAGAGACCTGGATAACAGAGAAAAAAAAGAATTCCGTCAGTACATTTAAACATGAAAGGAAGAAGGGAGGAGGAGGCTGACTTCCGAGTGACATAATGTCCACCCACTCGGCTTTCCCATCCGGTATAGACAAGAAGTAATTAAAACCTTGGTAATTTTTTTTCCTACATCATATAGTTTTTGTCCTTCCGGGAAAACCTTCTCCTCCTCTCAACTATTAAAAGTCTCATTCACAACTTTCTCTTGAAAAGCGACAGAGAGAAAGCGAGACATGAAACAGTTTACTTGGCACTTTTTTTAGTTGTCACTTGATGAGGTTTAACTCGCCGCCTTTCAATTTTTTTAAATATGCTTTTTAAGCTGCTTTTGACGCGCTGTACAGTATAATTAGAGATGAATTATATTCGGAGTAAAATAAAATACCCAGTGTAGTTCTTTTCAACTTTGGTGAGTCGTGATTAGGAAGAATTTACAAATATTGATAATGCCTCAAAATATTTATGTTCGAGAGAAATTTATATAAGAGAGAAAAGAGGGGAAAAGGAAACTTTTCATTTTGTTACAGATAAAAACCTTGAAAAATTCTGGACTGCCTTTTCAACAGCAGAAAATTCAAGATGACAAGAGGAAGACACGTCTACACACACAGCGTAAGAACAGAGTCATTGGAGTAGAAATGTAAACGTCTGTAACTACAGTTGACAGAGTTATATCCTGACCATTAGGAATTTTGGACGAGATGCCAAAGTCAACGGAGAAAGAGAAAGGCGGGGAGAAAGTTGAGAACCACACACACACACACAAACACATAGGGCAAGAGCAGAGGGAAAGGAGGATTGATAACTGAGCGAGGGAGGGAGAAAGCTGCAAGATAGGAATGTGCCCTTAGGTAATGTTTTAAATTTCAGAGACCCTTAATGCTTTTCCAAACTACCAGGACTCTTCATCTCACTCTCGCTGCTCCTCTTTTTCTTCCCCACAGTTCATAAGAAGAAAATGTAGACAGTGGGAGAGAGGGAGAGAGAAAATGAGTAAAAAGTTTGGTTTGGAATCACGGACACTTCCACCTAAATTTCTCCTCTCTCCTCTCTCTCTCTCTGCAAACTTTGGAAATGAGCCAAAACTATTCAACTAATTCATACAGTTATAGTGAAAGGGGTTTTCGGAGTAACTATCTATATCACACACATTTATATAGGGACATGAAATAGGATGAGAGTAAAGAAGTGACTTGTATCGTTTCTCCATTTTTCCCCTCTCACAGCAGCCTCTAGCTCTGTCTCTGTCGCTTGGTTGTTGTGAGATCCATGGCTCGACCTCACGTTGTCTACGTATTGAGTCAACTGTGCATGTGCACCAAAGAAATCATTCCTTTTCTTATTCTTTCGTCTCTTTAGGCTCTTCACACTTGAACAACTTGAGCTAAGATTTTGGACTATCAGGACGATTTGTCCTCCTGAAAATCTTTCCAGATTTTCCAGAACAAAGATTTCTTATTAATAAATAGTAATGACTATGATTATAATTGTGCGCAGAGTCTCAGTGAGAGAAACAAGGTTGGTTTTACAAGACATAAAGGATTGGATGTAAACCATATGTTTGTCTTAAGAGGCTAGTCTTCCTGAGTACACATAAAAGCCAATGATGACAAGATTAACATGATTTAATCCCCTCTTTTGTTCCCCTTCATCATTCCAATAGGAATGTCAGCTATTATATAACCATTTGTGGACAAAGAAGCAATTCATGGGGATCTCACAATGTGTGGGTGGGTTTTTTTGTCTTATTCACTGAGGAACCTTTTTCACGAAACCAAAAAATCCAATCTAGCGTTAATACGGGGAGAAGCATTTTGAATAGGTCAATTAAGAAAAGTAAAAATATAAAATGGTGTACAGGAATATTTGTCAAAATCAAGAATAAACGCCTAGGCTATGCAATTTGAACATTTCGTTAGTGTCATTTGATACTTGGAAATATTTCCTCTGACTCTCCCAACATGCACTCATTCAATATATATTATTTAAATAAAATTACCCAAAGATTTACACATTAGTCTTTGAATGCAAATACCTACTTTCTCCATCTTGCTCCCCCACAAAACATTTAACTTGAAGAAGAGTGTATGAGTAAATAAATGAGGGGAGGGAGAAGAAAGTTTAAGTTTTTCATGTATGTTTGAAATTTTAATCTAATCCCTTTCCTCTGTCTCTTCTTTACATACATTTATTCTGATAGTAAATGTGGCATGTTGTTAATTGAAGAAATTTAATTTTGAAAATAAACTTTTACCACCCTTTCTCCAAAATGCACTTTGGAAATTAACTGGAATGGTTAGGTTAGTGGTGTCTGAGGAGGAGAAGGGGTAGAGGGAAAGGAAGTGAAAGTCGTCTCAGACAATTTCTGAAGGATCAACTTGGAGGAGAAAGAGAAGTAGAGAGAGAGAGAGAGGAGAAGGGAGGTTGGGAAGTGTGTGTAAGGCAGCCAAACAACGTCAATCTTCCCGCATTCCTTACATACTCCTCCTCTCATTATGAAGAAAGTAAACACTTTCCCATATATTATACATGAGGCACATCCAAACATATGGAAAGAGAAAGTACATACGACGCATTCATCACTACAAGAAATTCAAGCTTCTTTTTCTCCTCCTTTTCTCGTCTCCACTTCCACCAGCTCGACTAACAAGTGAAAGTTGTTCTCTCTAACCTATTTTCTCCGTTCCCCTCCATACCCTCACTCTGTTTTCTATTTCCTCGTTCAGTGCTCTCAACGAAAGAAAGAAGGAGATAGAAATGGAGAGTCAAGGTAAGGTTAGGGAAGAGCCAAGGTAATTTTTAAGTATTAAGTATTCACTTAATGAGTCAATCTTGACGGCCGTGTGTGTGCGTGTGTAGTTTGAACTAAATTGAAAATGAGGAGGGAAAAGTAATCTAGTAGTTTTGCCCAAGTTTTGTGACTTTCACCTTTTTTCATACACATCTGATCTGTACATTTTATATCTGTATAGATCTCCCTCCTTCAAACACACACGTTCCAGTTTCATGTATGTACACTCCAGCATTTTTTTACTACTTCAAATTTTTTTAGAGAGAGAGAGAGAGGGTGTGCCCATCATGATTCCTCAAATTATTTACACAGCTCTCAACAACTGAGAGAAAGAGAATGCAGAGAAGAGAAGAGAGGGCTGTGAAACTACCCTCTTTGTTTTCATTTCACTTCGATTTGAGCCGAGCTCACATTATTACATTCATACCCATCTTCCTTTGTGTTTACTCGGTCCCGGGTAGTGGTCTGACACATTAAACACACACACAAATATTTGGCGGAGGCAAAGCTTCATCGTTAAAGGGTTCCCATATCTTCATGATTTTGAAGAGAGATGGGAAACGGAGAGAGAGAAAGTGAGAGCTATCCAATTTATCCTGGTCTCTCTTGTTTATAGACTCTGTAGACCACCACATGATTTCATACGTAATCTTCTTTGTATACACATTTCATCTCTTTCTCTGTCTTTGACTCTATTAACGACTTCCTCGTCAACCATTTCATTTCAAAATCCTGCTTTTACGCAGAACAGAGGGTCTGACATTGTGGATGAGGATACAGTATGGAGAAAGTGGTTCATTCCACCATAGCCTAGTATGTATGGACAATTCCCTGATTATCTGAGACCATCAAGAAAATTTCATACCCTGGGAGAAAGTAAGAGAAAGCGCATAATCCTTTAAATTTTTGTCGACCGCAGAAGAAAAATATTTTTTTACAACCCACCCCGTCCGAGTCAGGGCCTCTTTAAATATTTACCAAGGTACTTGATTTAAATCCAGCCCCTACATTGTCATGTGTGACATAACAATTTGTATTATTTACGGGGAAAGGGCAGAATGGGGGGAGTGGTATGTATGTTTTTTTACCCATGGAAATCCGTGTTGAAGTGGATGGGGAGTTGCGAGGGTGAGTTGAGATCGATGGAGTATTTGTAGGAGGATCGATTGGTGGTGGCCCTTGAAAGAGAGTGGGAGTTGAGGGAAGGAGTGAGGGAGGGGGATCTGAGGGCCAGTGGTCGGTCCACGCCTTCGATGGGAGACAATTGTGAAGGCGCGAGACCCCCCCACTTGTCGACGAAATCCAAGCGAGAAATTTTGGAGGATTATTCAGGTGGACGAGTGTGTGTGTGACGTACAGTCGGACTTGGGACAAGAACAATGTCGTGTCAGTATTCCTATTATTATTTGTGTACACCTACAACAATATATATTATTTAGTATCGTCAGTCCTTTCTTCCCGTTTCCTTTTGGTCGGACCAAATCCCCGAAACTCCACAATTCCGCCGAGTCTCGTCCACGTCGTCGTCGGGAAAATGGCCTACTTACAAACAACTCAGCCGTGTCTCGGCCGGCATGAATAATTTTCTCGCAGCACAACAACAAGACAACATGAACATGGAAGCAGACGTAGAAGACGTTGACCAAAAAGATGAGCATAGAGAAGTAGAAGAGCAAGTTGCAATCCTGGTCAATGATGATGAGATTAGTGGGGAGGTGGAGGAGGAGAAGGGTACAGAGTGAGATGTCAAAGACATAGACGAAGAACATGGAAGTGGTCCTGGATGATTGAGATTGCACAGTCTCATGGACATGTTTGGTTCTCGCCGCCGCGGGCTTGTTCTCAACATGAGGACTCCCATTCGGACGTTTCTGGACAAGACAGGGACGGGGATGTTGAGGCTTTTTCTGATGCTGATGCTGCTGCTGCTGCTGAGAGAGAAGATTCCAACGTCTTGTTTTTGCTTCTGGATCCGAGTCAGACACTTTGGCACGGATTGAACGATAGACTTGTGCCCTGTCTTTCCCTTCCCTTCTTCCTCTTGTCCTTTCTCCAACTTTCTCTTTTTTTGACTCTTCCCTCTTGTTCCTTCTCTTGGACTCTCTTGCCTCTGCTCCTCTTTTCGAGGTGAGGGGGAGGAAGGGGACGAGGCAGGACAAGGACCCGTCGATAAAACAACCAAAAACACAATGGCAGCAACAGGAAGGAGCACAACAGTTACAATAAATAATAGGATGCTTAAAATGGTCGTCGTACTCTTGCCATAGTAATAATAATTTGTAAGAAATTTTTTTGAATGATTGACAGGGATTTTCCCTGGATTGTTGAAGTTTTCTTGGATGAAGAGATGATAAGGAGGGTGTACACTGTTGACGTTGTGGGTGTTGCTCAAGTTCCCCGTCAACAACCACCACAACACCACCGATGAGCCACCAATCAAGTTGAGTATTTGTGGGAGTAACAACAATAACATTTTCTTTGTCCACCCGAACCCAAACCCAATGGCTCTCCACTAAAGTTTTTGTTTCATCCCCGATACGGTCGTGGAAAAGAGTCTGGAGAGTTCTAGCTAGGATTTTTACTGATAGTTGTCTTGTAGTACTGCTAGGAAGCTTGTAAATAGTCGGAGAAGTCGAAAGGTTGTGAGATGTCTGGACGATTACAGGAGGAGAAGAGGAGTCAACAATAACAAAGAATTTGTGGATGATGCTGATCCAGTCACTCAATTTCGGGGACCCTCGTCCTCCTCTCCAAACTCGTAATGAAATTTTATGTCGCTCTTTTATATTGCTTAGCCAGCTCCATTCCGAGTTGAGCATGATATTACCTATTTCCGGACATTAGTACACATTTCCGCCACTCACGCTCAAACCCCCAATAACAACCACCATCACCAATATCCAACAACACAACCACAGCCATTCATGAGGAAGATATGGAAAAGATTTCTTTTTTTTCACCCCTCTTCTATTCCCTTCTTTTTGTTGTATCCACCTTCCTCCTGTCGGATGGTAGTGGGTGAATATAAACTTCACTGGTCCAACTTGGAACACACTAAAACTACACACACTCCCCCTCTCACTGTTCCTTGTGCCGTTGTTGAAGGGGAGAAGGGAGAAGACGCTGCATCTTTATTTAGGATCTTCTGTCCTGGAGAGTGGAAATGAGATTTTTTCTTCACAAGAGTACCCATTAAAGTTCAATTATGTGTGTTGGAGGTGAACGAAATCCGTCCACATCGTCCTGGTCCGAATTTTCTTTAAATGGGACAAGCCTTATCATCAACCACCCTTACGTGTCTTTTAATGCCGGACACGAGAGAGAGAGAGACGGGATTAGAGAAAAGAAAGCAATGTTCCTGTAGAGTCAGAGAAGTGGACTGTGTACAAAATGGAATATTTTTGCTTGTCTTGCTCTCAGCCTAGAAGAATGTAAAGGGTCATTCGGCTTTTTTCAGATTTCCATGGAAGGGTGTCAGAAGAAAGAGCACTGCACTATCCCCATGATCATCTCCCGTTTTATTTCCAGTGATGGCAACCACAAGAAGGAACTGGAGGGAGAGGACAGAACCATGATCATGTTGGAGATGACAATCACAGGGTAGAACATGGATGGCGAATGTGTGAGTGTGGCATGTTACTCTCATACACACACAACACAAACACGACAGTCAAAATGAGAGAAAATTTTTTGGATTACATTTCACTGTCCTTAGTCAACCCCTCTCAACTTTATGTACACAAATGATGACACAAGATCTCTCCACGTCTTGTTTTATACTACACAACTAACTGAATTAACGAGAATATCTTTTGTTTGAAAAAAAATCCATTTTCATATTTTTTTAGTCTCCCCTTGATTCTGTCTTCTCTGTTCTTGGAAATTCAGAGAGAATTCTGGACGGAATTAAAACAAATTGGTTTATTTATTTAATTTTGTTTTTCCTCAAGTTCAGGGAACAACCCTTAAACTGGTCTCGTTTTATATATCGATTCATTTTTTGTGAATGAATTTTTTGGTTGTTTTAAAAATTGATCATTTTTCAGTCAAATTTAAACTTTCACCACATTTATTATTAACACTTTCTACCCCACTTTTTCACACACATAGAAAGGGTGTGTATGTGTTAAATTTTTTTGAAACTGTTTAGTTAACAATTATTTATAGATTGCCACACATTCACTGTCACTCTCACACCCGCACGCATTAAATCCTTCTTTCTGGTCAAAATTGAGTCACGAATGTAAATAGATATGATTTGTTTTTTTGGTGTGTAGGCTAGAATTACTTTACAGTAGAGTAGAATTTAAAATTTGAAATGATGATAATATCATATTTATTTGAACTGAAGGCAAGAAGAGTACGTAGATGATACAAGAGTGATTTTTTGTTTGTTTTTTGATGATTATGATGAGGACGATCAAGACGGAAAGGATGGTTTCAGTTGAGTAGGAATGAAACTGGAAGGGTAAGATAGAGAGAGATAGAGAGTCTGGACCAAATTATAGAGAGCGGATGGTTGGCTGAGATGAAGCGTTTAAAAGGAGAGATAAAGTATGGACCACAGCACACAGATTTTTTTCTCTAGCAAAAATGGACAGAGAAGGAGAGAATCTGAGAAAGAAGGAATTTTTTGCTTCTTTTTTTGTATCAAGTGAAAACGGACGGCTTCAAGTTGCCTCTTTTCAAATCTTTTTTTCCCCTTCTCTCTCTTTGAAAAATTTTTTTTAGCTCTGCACACACAGTCTGTCAAAGAAAAAGGTATTTTGTGGCAGCAGCAATAGAACGAAAGACAAGAGAGAGAGAAAGAGTTTGGAGATAAAGAGCGAAGAAAATCTTTAACAATTTTTTGTTCAATATTTTCAAAAAAAAATAAATTATAACTGTTTAAATTGTTCCACCTGGTTCACACATTTCGACTAGAATTTCTTAATTTTTTTAAAAAAAGAGACTGACTAATTGAGGGACGACCCACAGAAAAAAGGGGGTGTACGTGTACAAAAAACGGAACTAGAAAATACTTTCTCAATCAAGTGTGACTGTCAGAGGAGGAGAAGGGAGAGTGTCCAAGTGTGTGTGTGGGGGCACGCACTTGGTCTTTGTTGTACACTGGGAATGTGGGAGTCGAGAGTTTTGGATTAACATTAGGAAATATAGAGGTGAGGAAGAGCGAGATAGTGAAAGAGAGAGAAGGATGGAGGGAGACACAGAGAGAGAGATGAAGATAGAGGTAGGTTTTTTGGAACGGTTAATAGTAACAGTTTGACGGTTTGGATTGCTGTCGGTTCTCAGGTCGAGGAGCTGACTGTGTGAGTAAGTAAGTTGGTTAGAGAAGACGAAGTTGGGTCGAGTTCCCTTGGCGGAGCTTCATAGCCGGTTTTCAACTGTGTAAAGAAATGAAGGGAGTCCCAAAAAAAGAAAAATTTTCAAGGGATGAAGGAAAACATTCGCCGGCGCACCAGCACACACACACTCTTACAACCTCTCTCCTTCTCTTTCTGAGGATGCCAACTTTCTCCTAACGTTGTTCACTCATTGATTACCAACAGGCAGAGAGAGAGAGAAAGAGAAAGGCAGAAGCATTCCAAGCCACCTTCCTTTCCCTTTCTTCCTCCACCCAGTGTTGCCAGTCCTACTTTCTCTTTCCCCATCCTGTGTGCCCGTCACTCTTTCACTTTCTCCACAAGAAAGACAGAGGCGGGGAGAATGGAGAAAGCTAGGTAACCCACTTCAAAACTTTTCATCTCCCTTCCTTTCTCTTCATCCTCCTCCTCCTCCTCATCTCCTCATTCGCATAAAATTATTGAAACAAGAAAAGCGTTTTTATTTTTAATGTCTTCACGCAATATCCTTCTCCTCCTTGTCTCAACACTTTGTTATTTCTCACATCAATAATTTACTTCCACACATAAACATACACTACACACACACACACATGAAGAGACAAGAGCTTCCTCCAAATAAATTATATAGCAACCACCACAAAACATACCTACACACACCATCCTTGAAATCCTTCTAACCAGTGAAAAGGAGGTGAAGAGAAAGGGCGAACAAAGAACGAGGATATGAGGAGGGAGCATTTAAAGGCTCATCAAAAATACATTTTTATACCATTTATTAGTCTTTCTGAGGGAAGAGGAAACTGAACGGACTTTGTAATAGTACAACTGAGCCAACTCAGGGTTGTTGGGTGTACCTACTCTTTTTGGCTCTCTTTTTCGTAAAAAGTCACAATGTCTCCCGATACACTTTTCAGAATCTTTCTATTTTCATGTTCTATACAAACAAATGAATTTATTAAAAGAAGTTAAGGTAGAATATTTTATACATATCAACATTTTGTAAAATGCAGTTGAGTTGAGTTGAGAATAAAATAATTGTTTTGAAAACACATTTAGGGCTTGGCTGTGCAGCTAGGATGTTCTTTCTTTTGAAAATTGCATATAAAATTTTGAAAAAACTTTTCAAAAAAATTATTTGAATACTGAAGTTCATGAATTGTTGAGAATATTTTTCGGCCCTCGTCTCCTCATCAAATCTGACTAGACACAGAATTTTTTTTGAAAAAGACAGTTTATTGAAGAGGAGAAAAGCTGGAGACTCTTTTAAACGAATTCTTCTCCCCACTGAAAGAAGTGAACATTGAGTGAGAAGAGAAAGTGGAGAGAGAAAATCCTCGTTTAACTCTAGCCTTAATATTCAGGACTGCAGGGACGAGGGAGATGCAAATATGAATATAAATATTGGAGAGGGAGGAACGCTACAGTTTTTTAGTGTGACTAACGGTAAGTAGTGAGATTAAAATGAGATAGTATTGCAAATATCTTCTGTGTGTGTGGGAAAAATAGGATACGCTGGGAGATAGCCATGTCTTCACATTTGTAGGTATACACAAAATGAGATATAAGAATAGTTGGGAGGCAGCGGGACGATTCAGCGATCCGCGGGTGTCTAGATACTACTTTCTCTGCTGCTGCTCCTCTCTCTCTGCTCACAGTGGCGTCAGACCATCTATTGCAAAAAAGTATCAATTCGAGTTGTTATTTCGCACAAGTGCTAGCGCATTGCGGAATAATGCACACAAGAAGAGCCCAACGTGCTTTCCACGGCTTGCTGCTTCTCCCTCCCCCTCTTCTATCTCTCCTGTCTCTTCCCTTTTCCCCTTGTCTACTCTCTCCATCTTCCTCCTCTTCTTCCCCCTCCCCCCACTCACCACCACCCCTCCCCTCCCATGGAACACACGCAGAGAGACAAATATATGTGTTCATCATATTTAAACACAAAACTACCCAATCTCTTTGTGTTACGTGTGTGTGCAGTATACACACACGTACAAACCCTTTTTTCCTCACATTTTGATGGGCATAACCCCATACAAAGTGGAGAGAGAAAGTCTACAATGGCCCTATTTGAGGAGAAAGTTGTCCATACTCAAAAGTCTACAAAAATACACACCCAGCAAGATTTTCAAAAATCGGTGTGCGTGTGGAATCATTTCTGGAATCATTCAAAATGTGTGCAAAATGTTGATAATTATTTCTCAACTCAACTCTTCTCCTTTCTTCCTTTCTCTCCCTCTGCCGATAACTTTCATTCAGAATTTGAGAGTGGATACTTATGGATGTGAGAATGAAGGAGAGGTGAAGGAGAAAGGAAGCATGATCTTTTGTTCCTTCTATCATGTAAAGAAAGAATCTTCTTCACATTTCCAGATGATTGTGCAATTATGTAGAGAAGGTAGGGAACTGGAAGTGAACTGTAAACTGAATTATATACACATACATGTATATAGACAAACTACTCACAATGTAAAGTAATGTATAAACTTTTCATTCCTTTCTCCCTCTCCTTTCTCTTTGTATTCCATTCAAGCACATGGGAAAGACCGCCGAAGAGGAGATGAAGTAGTGTAGCGAGAATTTCAACTCATGTCAATTTACACCTTTAGAGCATCATCAGGAACAGTAAATTTTACATGATACAACAGTAAGGGAAACGTCAAGGAAGTCGTATCTTTCCTTAATATTATTTTCATTTTGAAACACGGCAATAGAAATTGCGTACGATAATTTCTTTTCAAATCGTTCAAACGAATTTCTTTGCTGTTACCTCCAAAAATATTGAAGACAATGCGTGAGACTTTGCTCCTCCTTTCTATACTCGCAAACTACGTAAAGTGAAGAAGGGGGGACTAGAATTGGGAAACGGAGGAGAGTCAAATTGGAAAAAAATGTTTGCCTACCTGGGTGTACGAAAGTACAGCCATTTTTGTTAGAGTGAAGTGAAATTACATGGTGAATAGGGGAGGTGAGGAAGGAAATAGACAAGAGAAGAGGTGGAAGGGTAAGTTGGGTATATAAAAAAATAAAGTTGGCTGAGATGAAAGATGGAAGATCATAAATGAATAAATATTCATATCTGCCTCTTCTCTATTTATACCAATCTCCATGGTTCACAAATATCCCTAGCAAAAGATCTATATTTTACCACTATACTTGCATAGATAGTAGTCAGTAGAGGAGACTCAAGTCATGAAAGAAAGAGGAGGAGGGGGGAAAAACAAGGCCAAAAAATCAAATTTGTTTGGGAAAATAATATGCCCTGAATTTCCAGGACCGTATCCACTCGTGATATCACTTGAGCTTCCTACAAATCCAAACAACCCTCCTCTCTTCCCTTGTATTCCATGATACGATATTTTCATCCTACTTGTAACGAGTGTGTGTTGATTATTCCTTCCTTCAATATAATATATTATACATTTTTTACATAACCTTAACTAATTTATACTTGTCATTACTGTTCAAAAAATAATCTACCCCCCTTTGAAGTGTCTATAAAACTTTCTCCTTTCCTCCCTTCCCAAACACACACATCTTATTTTACCTCAGGGTCATTTCTTGACTCCAGTTAACTTCATCGTCCATTGTTCGGCTACCTACGCATTTTACCTGTCCCCTCAAATCTCACTCTATTCTATCAGGAAAGAGGAGGTCATTTAGTTAATGTCAAATAGTTTGAATTCTTCTCATTCTTTTCTACTACTGTGATTGGGACAAAGTGGAAAATACTGGAAATATCCTGAGCAGGTCAACCTCTTTTGTTAATGAAGAGGGGGAAGGAGTTGATAAGGCACAATAAATGAGAGGACGACGACTTGTGGCTCATGATCATGACTAGGGAAGGAAGGAGATGACGACAGGTGGATTATGGCTTTGGTTGTATGAGAAAGATGCTGACTAAATGCTTGTGAAAGAGAGAATGAGAGAAAGAGAGAGAGACAAGTTGTGGCCCACTAAATTGTCGGAGGAGTCCAGGATGTATGTAGATGTAGAATACTGCGTCCATCCATGTGTTATATGTATGAGGCTAGAGGAGAGTGGAGAGAAAGTGAGATGAAGGAGATATTGGAAGGCCATATATGTCAAGGAAAATGATAAGTGGAATTCCTAACTTTCTCCTCTTCCGCACCACTCATTGTCTACCCTCCACACCACTCCCGGCATTTCACTATCCATCTCTCCTTCCTCCTCTGCTTATGTGTGTGTGTGCAGGACTTTTGAGGCATCACATCTTTTGGTAGGAAAAGTAGTGAAAGAGGGGGAAAGTACTTTCGTGCTCTGTCAAATGAAACTAAAGATGAATTTTGTAACAGAAATTTATCAATTTTTGTAAAATCCATTTTCTCTGTTCCTTTAGTGGAAATCTATGTTGGAAAGTGGGGAAAGGGATAATAGGATTGGTTGTGTGTCCAATTTGTACACTTTTGGATAACCAAATGTAAATTTAATAAAAGATTTTGAAGGAACGATTTAAATTTTAAATGTACGAATGCCCCTCCTCTGTACATTCCTCTCTAGCCTCTCTCCCTCGCTTTCTCTGTCTGCCTCTGTGGCCATGGAGTGAGCCACAAAATTGAGTGAGATTGATGAGTGGAATGACGGGGAACAAGGTTTCTTGAGAGCAGTGTCCCACAAACAACAACACAGCAGCCCGGGAAAGATACGATGGAGGGTAGAAGAAAGGATGTGATTGGGCGAGTTGAGCACAGTTTAATAATAATTATTTAGAGTGTAAGCGAGGGAAAGCAAGAGAGAGAGGGGGAGTGATTTAGTTTTGACAAGAAGGGATCGTTAATAAGAATTTAATTACCATATCCGTTGACGTTAGCATTACATAATTGGGTCAGGGGAAGCCACTGCTGCTTTCCCATTTCAGATACATTGTATAGATTTGTTCTCATGTTTTTCGTGTATGGAATTATCCAGGGCAAAAAGCAGGACTTCACACACAAACACACTGCTGGAGAAAGCCGTGGGGGAAAGAGAACAAGCTCCTCAGAAGAACATGAAGGGTTAAAAAGCGTTGATATGCAAAATAGATAAGGAGGTACAAAATTTGTGTATCGTCCCCTTCTACCAACATATCCTACCCATTACATACAGTGCAACTTTCCTATTCAAGTGAACGGTAGAATTTAGAGAAATCTGGCCCGAAACACTGGTTCTTCTCCAGAACACAATTGCAAAAATCCTGTTCTCATCAACTCCCAAGAATAATTCCTTTTTTGGCTGTGAATCACGCAACCTTCCTCTCTCCCTCCTCTTTCTAATATTCACCCAGTTTTTTTGGAAACTCTATATAAATCCCCATCCAAACCTAAACCCATATCTTCATTCATTCCATCCATGGGAAAAGAGCATAAATATCTACACAGACACACACTTTAATTTAGAACAGCGTGTGATCAAAGCCGTTCTTTTCTTTACTCCTTTTCTCACTCTTGGATCCTTATTTTACTGGCGGAATTGCACAAAAATGCTAATTTCCCTGTTTGTAGATTCCTGATTAATAGAGTATCCTTTTTGTTGGGGTGGGAGAAACGCTGAGGACTCTGGGTGCTGGGTGCATTTAGAACCATTTTATCTTATATTTCCAGCTTCTGGGTTGTGCATACATCGAAATTTCACACACTCATTAACGCGCGTTGAGGGTTTGTGTGAGACAAACATGAAGATACGTGGTTGAATTTATTTAGGATAATTAAATAAGGTTTGGCAAATTTATTTGGGATAATTAAAATGGAGGGAAAAATGTAACGCCATGGAGTATGTATTTCGAGGGAGAGATTGGATTCAATAAAGAGGCGAGTGAGAATTAGAAAATTCAATACTTCTCTTTGGAATTACATTATACGAAGAATTCATATTTAGTATTACTCTTGACTACACACCTGGTTCGCATGGTCGTGTTTACAACAAAACAACAACAAAAATTAGGACAAACATATCCACTTTCTCCTACTTTCTCTCTGTCTCTGTGAATGGTGGACACACCAATAAAGACGTTAATTGAGTGTAAGCCCCTCTCTTGCCTTGCTTTTTTAAAGATGTTGTCTGGAGTAAATAAAAACAGGAATGGAGGGAAGGAATGCACATGAATAGTGAATGTTTGAGATAGAAAAGAGAGAAGAGAGGGGTCTGAATTACTTGCATTGAGAGCACATTAGAATTTCACAAGAAAAAGTGAGGGGAAGGAAAGTAAATGTAGCTTTGTGTGTTACAGACAAAAAAGAAACACACACACACTAGAACACAAAATTAAGTTGACCTGGAAGAGGAAAAGGAGAGAAGAGGTGGTTGGTTGAGAGCTATTGAATTTCAAAGTTGGTCCAATATACATAGCCAACTAATGTATTTTCAACTTAAGACGAAACGGTAGTTCAAAGCAGCTAGTTTAGGATTTTACACGTACACACTCTCTCCTCCTTCCCTCATTCTCATTCGCCCTATCAACTCACACACAAACTTTATGATGAAGGGACGTGAGAATAGAGAAAGAGGGAAGTTGAAAATGGTCATAAAATAGAGCAAGCTGCTACTCTCTCTCTCTCTCTCTACATACTTTACTCTTGGGCTGCAGCTGCTAGTCACAAGAGTTGATCGTCTAGCTAAAAAATATTGAGTTGAGCCCGTCCAGCTATTCGATGGATGAGCTGCTCAACTCTTTCAACATTCTCTGTATAGATGTATATAGATGGATAGAGTATACACCTTTTCATTTGCTCTCTCTTCCTCCTTCCCCCATTTGTTTTACTTTCTCTCGCTCTCTTTTCTTTCTCTCTTACGATATACCAGCCTGACATGACAGTCCACACACACACAGACAAGGGAGATTGTAAAGTGGGGAACATAGAAGGAGTAGAAGGGAACACAGAAATGGATCCTCCCTGTGGTTGGCACAATCCCCTTTAACCGAAATAAATATCAAATGAAATGTATGCAAAGGAGAAAGGAAGAGAGAAAGTGAGGCTCTTTTCTTCATGTACCTTCTCTCTAGCTATCGTTTTCGTGTTTTGAAGTCTTCGAGGTGGATGTGATTGGAGAGTGAGGGAGCAAAAAAATTGGGGTTTTACACTATTGATCGTCCAATTGCATTTTAGTTTTTTTCCTGCTTCATCCTCCTTTTCCCTCTTCTTCTCCTTTAGATAAAGATATTTTTTCTAGAAAGCGAGATCTTCAGTTATTTGTACAATGGAGAAAAAGACAAAATTCTTACTGCTCCTAGTTGTCTTTGCAAGAGGAGAAAGTTCTTTGTAAAAGAACAAAATATGAAGAGGATGCGGCCTGCAAAGAGATGTGAGTGATGTGTTTTGGAAAAAAAACCTTCAGAAAGAATGAATATCCATAGAACAAAAAGAGTTATGGCAAGACAAAACGAATGATGAGAAGGAGAAAGAAGAGAAAGTCTTGGGTAATGGAATGTGACTCTGTCTCTATTCATACATTTTGTCATTTGTGGTAATGAAGAAAGGAAAAAAGATGAATTGTAATGAGTTGCCTTGACCATGTACATTATTTGTACTTTCACTGCACAAGAAAAGGATAGAGGGAGAACAGATAAAAGTCAATGAGAAGGCATGTTGATTCCCTATAATAATTAACGACAGTCAGTGACACACACACAAATACAGAATATGGAGGAAAAGTGTACTTCGTTGGATTCTCAACTTTCTCAAGTTGTCTCTCGCTTTCTCTGTATGCATGTGTTTGGGTATGGTGTAAAAGTTGTTGGCCGAAGAATATTTTCGAGTTGGTTTGCATAACTTGTCTGCTGCTCTCTAAAGTTTATGTAGAAACAAAACAGTCGTTAGTTTGTTCCTCACTCTACAATCCATTCTATTCTATTATTTACTTGATTGCTCAAACATCCTTCCCAGTTTCCCCAATGTAAAATTCATGCTTTCTGGAAAATTATCATGAGACATCTCTGTTTTTGACTTACCAACTCTTGCCATTACCTTTCCTCTCTTTTCAAAGACTCTTTTCTCCTCCGAGCATGACCATCACTCCTTTTCTCCCACTTTTATACCTCTCAATGAAATTCTCTCTCCTTCTCTCTACTTCTTTAAAAATGGGAAGGTGAAAGTGCGAATGTCAAACTCCTCCACTTTTCTTTTGTACAAAATAAATATTAAAAAATTGAAGAACGCCATTACCGTGAAAGTAGAAATGAAAGGTGTCCCTCATTGGAACAAATAGAGGAGGGGAATATTGTTGTTTTTGTTATTACACAAAAAAATTAATTCCCTATGTAGACAAGAGGAAGACTGAATGTGTGTGAGAGAATTATGCATGTTCTTCCTCCTTCTTTTGTACACACTTTGAAGATTATAAAATGGTGGAGTGTACACTGTGGCCAACTTGGTATTTATGAGAAAGGGGTCAATTTCCCCAGTGTGGAAATTAGAATCAATTCGTAATTTTGTCTCTTCCCCTCTTCTTTCTCTCCAGCCCCTCTCCCCTGCCATTCTGTCAAAGTGAAGACAATTTCTCCTTTGAATTCTCTTCTACCATCCTCTCGCCAAACCAAGCAGCTTGGAGTGAAAGGCGGTTGGAATCATCTTGCTTGTAAAAAACGGTCGTGTCTACGTTTGCTCTCACTCGTATCTCCTCCTCCTCCCCTCTCCTTTGTCTGTAAGTCTGTAAGGTTAATGAGAATTGAAGGAGTGGTCTTACAATTAGTAATTACTAATTTATTTATCATTATGTGATGTCAGGTCCTATATACACAAGAATTAGCTTTCTTCTCTTTGTCCCTCGTCCCTGTCCTCCTCCAAAAAGATGTCAACTGGTCTTCTGTGGAAGGAACGAAGAAAACTAATTTCCTTGACCATAAACCTGATTTGACATGTATGTACCAGATGGTGGTGAAGGTGACGGGGATAAAACTTTGTTTTACGGGGTACTTTTTTGGATTACTCCTCCACTGAATCACTTCAACAGCCCTACATATAGTGAGGGAGAAAGTCGGGACACCTTTTCAATTCAAACTTTATTAAATTGAATTGAAAATATCCTTCTCAAATATTAGAACATAGCACGGGACAGAGTAAATAGAAAAGTATTTTCTGCAAATTTTTCTACCTCTACTTTCCCTTGACCTTGAGCATTTCATATTTTGATAACCACGTAGGTTCCTGACAATTTAGTATTGGAAAAAAACACTCTTTAATTGTATCACAAACCATGTACTTGTGCCTCCTCCGTTCCTGCAGGAGGTAAGGGAAGTAGGAGTGAAGCTGAGCGGTGACCACAGAGTGTTATAGTGTATTTACGTACGAGTGTGTGAGGAAGGACGGAGAGAGTGGCTCATGTCTGATAAATTGGAGAGTGAAGCCTGAGAGACAGATGATCAAGCTAAACGAGAGAGAGAGAGGAAGAGGGACGGGTTAGGCAAATAAAAGCAAATCGATGAGGAAAAAAAATCTATTTTGAGAGTTTGCTGAAATCTCTATTTTCAGACCACACCCTGACTTCATTTTAGCTGAATCCATTTCCAACCGCCAGGCGGTCTTTCCCGCGACTTTCTCTCTCTTTCTCTCTCGTCTTTCTAAATACTATATTCCTACACTAGCGCAGAAATTTGCATAGAATGGTGAATAGAAAATATAGGATATAATGGGCCAGTCATGAACCCTTGGACATATGTATTTTAGCATGTTTTATCAAGTCAAAAGTTTGAGGTGGCGTGCTCAAGGAAAAAATGGAAACGAACAAAATGGATCAAAGCCATAATCTAAATTTTTCCGATTATTCTACAATTTATTTTAAAAAATTTTTCTCCCTTTTCTCTCCTCCTGTTTCTAACACAATTCACCAATTCTCTCTTTCTCCTTTCTTCTTTCCCTACACCTCATTTATTTCTATATTGCATTTCTTTCACACACACAAATATATGTAAAAAAATATTTATCCCGACCCGCATGCAGCACGCACACACATTGAACATTTCACACAACAGACCAACAGTCACACTTTCAAGCCTACCGTACAGTTTATACTGTTAAACTGGAATCACCCATGCGTAGCCTTAAATGCTACTTTTGAAATCGGTTACCGTCTCCTTTTATAATGTCGACGGGGAAGGGTAAATGCGGAGTGTTGAGAAAAAGCAAATATTTACACTCTCAACTTGAACATGGTTTGTGTGTGTGTGTGCGTGGAAGTGAATGCGTGGTTAGTATAGGGCACTCGTCATTTTCTGCCTAATTGTGAGATTTAATTAAGAGGGAGAGGGAGAAATGGAGAAACTTGAGTTTACGCATGACAAAGTCGAACTTTTTGTAAAATTAGCATCCTTGAACATTTGTCCATGTTTCAGTTTATGAGTGTTGATGAAATGAATGATGAAAATAATTCCGGAATTCCGCGTCACTCCACATCAAATTCAATAGATTGAAGAGAAAGTTTAATGAAGAGAGAAAGGAAAGATTGAATTGAGACTGATATTCATGAAAATAGTATTTAAATTTAATAATATTGTTCCACACTGTATATAGGCTAAAGATGGATTTTTGAAAGTCAAAAGGAGGAGCTCACAAATAATGCGTGCGTGTCAGGAGGGTCTCAACTAGCTTAGACGACCCTATTAACCACCGGAGAAAGGAGGAGGAGGAACGGAGACCATGGAGAAAATTTCTTCTCTACTTTCCCCTCCCCCTCCTCCTCCTCCTCCTCCCCTTCTCTCTTTTCATTCATATACACACAAAAGGGACACGGAGACATTGAAGAGTTGATGGCACGTAGACTGAATTGGAAGAGAGTATTTTGAGTGAATTTGGGATAGTAATTGGATTAGTGGGAGTGCAATGAGGAGAAAGCTCATGGTCTGGTTCTCCATCATAAAGTAAACAGACAATCGTGTGAGACACAACGGAGACGAATGGAGAGATTATTTGTTTTACTTCCAATGAGAGGAATCCAAGGGCCGGAAACGTAATGACAAGCAACGACAAACCCGGAAAACTGCTCCATTCGTTGAATGACAACCGATGCGGGCATTTGAAAACCTGCACAGCAGTACCACATTAGTAGTAGTAGCATCAGTAAGTTTTTCCCAACCTTTCTCTCTTCTACTACACTCTATTTATGTATAGACAAACAATACATGTGTGTGTTTGTGTGTAGGGAGAATTCCACGGTGCAGACCACAGGTTTCTTTGTTTTGCAGAGCACAACTCCCATTTCCCAGTACCCACAGTAGGTCAATCCGGGGAGTGAGAGAGCTGCGTGGGATCTAGCGGGTGGTTTAGGAATTTTCAAACTTTCTCTCTCTCTCGTACCCGGCAATTTAGGCCGTCTCTCTCTCTGTCTCTCTCTCCCTTTGCGTACTTAAAGGAGGACACAGAAAATTTACAGCGAGAGAGAGTAGAGTGAAAAATTTGCAATAGTGGAGTAGAAAGGAAAGGAGATTGGCGCAAGTCTTTCTGTGTTTTTGGTGGGAGCAAAAAACGAGGAGAATAAACAAGAGGAAAAAAGGAAAACAAGTTCCCATCTTGGCTGTAGATGGCTAAGTGGGAGTGAAAGCGTGACTGCAACCAAGTTTATTCCTCGCATATGAAGAAGGAGCAAAAGAAAAACGTCAGTATATTATGAAGAAACATCGGGTCGGTGAATCAGACGAGATGAGTTAAACCCTCACACATCCAATGCAATGCATCCACGATCCAGACAATGAAATTTGAATCTCTGAGCAAATTAAAGTACATTTTTCCATAGAAATAACTAAAGGGGCTCAACTGTAAGTCACGGTTTAGGTGTTTCCTTGAGAGAGTGAGAGAGGGAGAAATTTTTATAAAGTCGGACACAGAGGTAGTGGAGAATGGAGGGATGAGGGGCAAGGCAGTGTACATTAAGCATCACATTACATTGAGTTAGTGAACGTCGTGAGAGACTAGTAAATTATAATTAGAGTGAGCATAAATCTAAATAAAATTTAAATGGACCACCATAAAACCGGTCATAAATGAATTGATAAATTTAATTGCTCACTCACCCACTCACTCTCTACGTCCACGTCCACATCTACTCCTACATGTGTGGGGTGTACCTTGGTTGTGACGGAGAAAGTAGGGAAAGTATGTAGGTTGATGTGTTTAGAATAGTCAATGGGTACATTTCGAGCATATGAAGGTGAAAAGAGGTGGCCGTGCTATTCTATTTGAGAAAGCGGAGGAGATACACAAGTAGAGAGGAGGATAATGAACTAAATGAATTATGTTCACCCGCATCCGGCCGACAAAGCTAAGAAGAGGACTGACTGGATGGCATGAGGCTCCCTTACACAAAACCACACACTGTCCTTGTTCTCCTCCAACTCCACCCTCCACACAACTTTGTCTGTAGTTTTCCCCTCATATTCTCTTTATTTTCCACAGACCATAGAGGAGAGGGAAGAAAGTTAGAGGAGAGGGAAGAGAGAGAAAGAAGGAAGGTCGTCTCAAGTACCTAATTTCACTTTTGTTCTCTCTCAAAACAATGCATACATCAACAGACTTGGAGTCGAGAGCTTTGGACCTAATGGAAAATGCAACTTGATGAACCTCCATCATACCCTCTCTTCCTCGTTACTAATACAGTCACATCTCAAGTGGCAATCACCGTCTCTCTCTCTCTCTCTCTTTCTCCTGTGACTAAATACTCTATGCTCGTTACACCCACCTCTATTTCTTCATCTCTATAAAATTCCAGTCATCGCTGACTCGCCAGTGACTTTCTACTCCATTCATACATTCTTCTCTCTTTTGACCTTTCCCTTCCTAAAAACAAAAGTTTACCTTCTCCCTCTCCCTTCCACAACCCACTTTTGATGAAACGAGAGAGTGTGTCCTTCACTCTAAGTCCGTTCCTTTGAGAAAATAGTATTAAGAGAAAATGGTCAAAAAATACTGCTTCAAAATTAGAAAGAGCAGAGAAAGTCAGGACTACAAGCAGGCAGGGAGGACACTATCAAAATGAAAGACAAAGAGAGAAAGTAAATGGGAAATATATTGCATTGGCCTTTGGGACTTTGAGGTATTCTGCTTGTTTTATTAAATCCTTCTCTCTGTGTTGACTCAGACAACCACTGAGAAAATATCCAGACCTTTGACCTCTACCCGAGTCTCCATGTCTTTTTTTCCTCTGTGTAGATTGTCTTCTGTCAATCTTCTGTCAATAGTGAACAACTTTGTGTGTGTAGTTGTCATTTTTCTTTTTCCCTTTGCAAAAAAAAACAAATCGTTCAACCAGTCACAGGTTACACATCCCTTTCCTCCTCATCTTATTCGTTTTGTCTTTATTTAGGAAATGAAATGAGACAATCGACCTTCCTCTCAAAATAGCAGAAACGAGACGAGAACATCTTTTCTGTTTGGGGTACAAAGTGAAGAAAAACAAAGGTAGGTAAATGTCCCGTTGGCCAAAGAGACAAGAATGCAAAAATAAAGGGAAATCCCTTGAGATAAATTTATTCTTTGTTTGAAAGGGTGTGGTCTTGAGAGACCGTGAGACCATTCATCGTCCTCCATAATCCCAATGGCAGGGTAAATCCATGCAGCGTAGTATGTTACACAGTGGAATTTTACTCTTCCTCAACTTTCCCCATTACAACAGTTAGGACGTCAGTTGCTGGGAGTAGAAAAAAATAAAGTGAGGTGGAGGAGTAAAATGAAAAAAATGTTGTACAATATTTTGAAGTTCTTGTGTACTCGTGCACTGATGAACAAGGAGGCGAGGAATAATCAACGGATAATTAATTAGTTTCTCCCTCTCCCTCTCCCTCTCTCACTCTCTTCTCTTTTACACTCTTCTCCGAAAATGAAGAGTGTAGGAGGGTGAGAGCTTCATATTCATAAATCCTGGTGGAAGTTTGCTCCACTACATCATGTAATTTGTATATACATAAATGTATAGGGGATGTTAAAGAGGCGGAGGAGGAGAGTAGTCGTAAGTGAGCATTAATGTGATGATCATGATGATCCTTGTGCCCTCATGCACTTGGCACAGTCCAAAATCTGGTGTTGGTTGTACTTTCTTGACTATAGCTGTACTGTGTATAGTGGGCCAAGTAGCACTCGCCCACATCCCCACATTGTGTAACTTGTAGGATGGAGGGTCTGGTGAAAGTAGGATAAAGTGAGAGTGTATATACTTTTCATTATTTTCATAACTTTAAAAATTCCCATATATTCTACATCCGAGATGCCAGAGCGAAGCACACACACACACAAAGTCCCAAAACAACCACGAACAGTTTGTACAGAAACCTTAAGAAGGGGAGAGAAGGGAAGCTCAAAATTTTCGGATAATGTCTGCCCTTTCTCCACCAGCCCACAAAAACCAGCTTATTTGTGTATCCTCTACATATTACAACGCTACCCTCATTCTTCCTCCTCATTCTTCCTTATCAAGATACATTGTGTATATCCTGTAATAGTGTGTGGAGAGGAGAGGAGGAGTTCACAATGCTGACTGCCTTTCTCCACACAAATTTTAAGCACGATAAATTATGCAGACTAATGTGAATTCCTACGCAAAAGCACACACACACACAGAGTGAGAGATACAGAAAGAGTTGAGAATTTTTTTTCCTTCAACTTTTATCCTCAGAAATTTAGGTCTTAAACTCCATTAGGGAGGAAATAAATGGAGGAAAGGCAAAAGATAGAGAAAGGAAGAGTCAGGACCAGTGTTTACATTAAAATGTCAAAGATAAAAATACACAGACCAACTTGAAAAGTACATATGCATTTGTACATATGTGTGTACAAAGAAAAGATTTGATACATTGATAGGGAAAAAGAAAATAGAGATTGAATTCCAAGGAATTTTTTTTATCCAAAAATCAGCAAGAGAATGTAAAAAGGGAGAGAGGAAATGTGTGTGTGTGTGCCAGGATGACCATGGAGAAAGTAAAGGAAAAGCTTTGCGTAGGTGGTCTTGAGATTACACAGGACTGTCTTTGTGTGTGGTTTACTAAGAGAGAGAGAGGGAAATCAACAATGTAGAAAGAAAAGAGAAGAGAGGAAAAGAGCCACGTCAACTTGTCTACATGTAAAAAGTCGACTGAGTAGGGTTGCCCAATGTCCATCCACCACTTTCTTTTTCTTTCTCTCTCTTAATTACATGACATTGGAATTGTTCGAGTCAGAAGGGAGGGAGGCTACAGTACTAAAACTGACTTTCTCCGAAAGAGAAAGAAAGAGACGAGAGAAAGGGAAGAGGGTAAAAAAAATCCCAGAGCCAAGTCATCAGATGAGAGTTTTGTAGGATTAACGGGGACCACTTGGTGCAGGGACAAAGACAAAGTTTGTTGACAGGAGGCAATTTGAAACACGTCTCCATTGATTTCTTCACTCCAAAGTCAGTCAATTTCAAGGATACCCCCACACCTTCTTTTCAACATGTGCCAGACAAAGAGAGAGAAATCAAAGTCCATCAGTACACTTAATGGAGAAAGTGACGAGAAAACATGTATAAGTTGTATTTTCCCCTTATCCCACATTTGTACTTTCCCTGAGAGAAAGAGTAAACTTTTGAAACTCCACATTGCAAATGTTGCATAATAATTTATTCTATTCAATTACACCATAACTGTCAAGTTTCCCTTTTTCTTTTTTCTGCTGTCTCATTTTCTTAATCTCCCTTTTAAATTTACAATTTAACTTTGGCTAATCTAACTGAACTTACATAAGTGGTGTGTGTACAAGTATGAAAAACATTAACTTATTAAACACTGGAGTCTAAACTTGACTAATATCTCACATCCTGTCAGAGATCCTAGAGAAAGAGAGAGAGAGAGAGTAGGATAGATTGTTGGAGAGAAAGTAAAGGAGTGTGCATTTTTTCGCAAGTGCAAAAGTACAAAAAATATACACAATACTAATACATATTACTGTGTTTTGCGAGTGCATGTGTGCAATAGAAAACGACCATTAGCTACGGAACAAAAGCTGTGGTAACACAGACTAGTTGCACAGACTGCTGTCTTTAATGTCTCCTCATCACTACCAAGCTAGTCATGGCAATGGGACTAACTGGGGTAAGCAGAGGACAAGAAGATACGTGGTAGAAAAAAAAAGAAAATAATTAAGAAAACTTTCTCCCTTTCTCTTTCTCTCTCTTTACAAATCTTGTTTCCTTTCTCTTCTCCATTACTCTCTAGCCTACACTCTTTTCTTCTTTCTCCTTCTCCTCGCTTCATTTCCTTCCTCCTGGGGAATCAAAGTCAAAATGGTCAAAAAGAAATTAAAAAGTAAATCCATGATTTTTATACTTTTCTCCTCTTCTTCATTACTTTTTAAATCCATGAAATTCAAATTGTGTACTAGAAACAGTGATCTTTGCTACTCAAACCATCACATATGTTCTACGTTCATTGTGTGCTTAAGTAACAACGAAAAAAAACTACTACTTGGAATAAAAAGGAATAAAAAGAGAAAAAATTTATTTTTATTCTCAAGAAATGTGCATGGAAATTTTTTGTGTCTTTTTACCCTTTTCCCATCCCTATCCCTACCTAGACACATCAATAAAGTCTGGAAAGAAATGTAGCCTCCAGTATTATATTATCCCGACTTTATTTGTATCCCAATTTTTACATTTGTCCATTACACTAGGAAAGATCAATTTAAACTCTCTCTCCCTTTCTCCTGACTTTGATTTATAATATTAAATTGCATTCTCAACGACCACACATGGACGGGTGGGAAGGGGAAGGCTTTTAAATGGTGAATCCGAAATAAAGGGTAAAGGGGAATAAACATATAGATAAATAGAAGGATGCATGTACAAAACAGTATACATTTTCCCTCTCAAAATTTATTCTGATGTTCGAACACAAATAAAATCTTTGCCCTCTCTCCTCTTTTTGTATATTCAATCTGTTCCAATGATATATTACTTGGAGACCACAAGTCTATTGGTTCATCTGAGTGGACCGGTAAAGACCGGCTTCCCCTCTTTCATGTAACTGCGTGGAGTTTTGCAAAGGAATTCTCTTTGTCTGCCCCCGAAATCCTCCAAATATACATTCATGTCTATATATATATGGATAGGAGTATGAGGGAGGAAATGGGTCAGTAGAAAATGGTGCGCCGCTGCGTCTTCCTGCCCCTTATTTTCCCCACATCACTCCCACCCTCCCGCCATTCACCTCACCCGCTCTTCTCTCTCCACCCAACTTGTTTATGTTTATCCCGGGTCTGATGGTGTCAACTCAACATCTGCAGTCAGTCCGAGGAAAATCCATCACTTTTAAAAGTCAATTAGTATGTGTGTGGGTGGGTGTGTGTGTAAGACAGAGAGAGAGGAAATCAGAGGACAACTCTATGCTTTCCAAATGCATGTTAGTCCCGAGGCCCATACACACTGCATAAAATAAAAAAGAATAAAATGAGGTTGTTGTGCCGAATGACTCTCCATAAAAAAGTGTGGAATGACTCATTTGGAGTCATCAGAACTTTGATTCTTGTCTTTTATTCCTCTGACCAATATCCTAGTTAACCCAGTCTACTTACATATCTATCCACACTCCGTCCTCCTCCCATATCCCTCAGAGCTATTTCATTCTCCATTCTACTAGTATCTGAGGAAAAGTCAGGAGGATAACAACAAAGAAAAGAGGAAAAAAATTCTCTCATTTTTTTCCTTCCCAATTTTTTTCATAATTTTCTATCCAGCTTCTTGAGGCTTCTTCTTCTTCTTCCAGAGACCAGATTCCGAGTCCATGTGTGTCGACTGAGACTGTAGAGACTGAAGGAGAGGGAAAGGAAACGCTTTATCTGCACTGCGGCTCTTTCCATTCCAAGGCAACCAATACTGTCTAACTTAAGTGAACATGCAGGCAGAGAGAGAGGGAGAGGAACAGAGAGGAGGAGGAGGAGGTGGTGGTGGAAAGAGAGAGAGAGAAGACCAAAGTGCACATATTCACATTCCCATCTTCTTTTCCTTCTTCTTTTCCCATGGCAAACCAATGGAGGATCCTTTCCTCCTCCTCCTTCACTGTATGTACATTGCAACATATGTATCCTTTGTAGTACATCCTCTGCTCTCTACGTGTTTGTATGTACGGTGTGTGTGTGTGTGTATACACCACCCATGTATTTGTATCTATACAGTAGACTGTCTAACTTCGTGTGCTCGTTTCACCGCTTCCCTCAGTTTCAACTACCACACCAAACAAAAGTTGCCAAAAATATTCTCTCTCTATTCTCCTCCCCCTCTTTACATAGTCTATAGTTTCCTATACAAGTGTATAGACTGACAGTCAAAGTTGAAGTGCACACACTCACATTCCTTGCAAACTTGCTAATAACTAACAGAGAGAGAGATGGGAGGATTAATGAACTCCTGAATGAACTCAAGTGGAATCCAACTTTCATTTCAAACAGAATCATACACACACACACGTTCTCTCTCTCTTTCTCACTCACTCACTTACTCTCACTCTTTCCTCCCACCATCCTCATCATTATTATTGTTATTATTATTACAGCACGCTGCCTATTATTGACTTAAGCATCACTTGCTCTCCTCCATCCAAAACGAAAAGGAAAACCGACTATCAATTCTCCCCCAGATTTGTCTCATCAGCCAAGGAAAGGGTGAGGTGGGTAGGAGGGAGGGAGATGATAAAATAGGAAATATTTCTATGCAACTGGGTCCGTACGACATTCATATACCTAGTTTAATTTCTGGGTAGGGAAAGGAGAAAACAAGAGTTTGTAGGAACTTTCCTGAATACTGGAGTGCGAATGGAGACGAGAAGGGGAGGAGAGGGGATATTGCAGAATACAAAGCGCCCATGGCCTCTGTGTGAGGAAAATGGAGTGAATGTAGAGACCCGGGTTGCTCTGTCATGCCATGCTACATGTATGGCATTGGCATGGGATGTTTGTCAGTGCATAAGGATTTTACTTTAGTTTGTTAGTACAACAAATATTTGTTATGATTTTATTTGTTTTGTTTTGAAACATTCGATTCCCTTCCTCTTTCCCTCCCTTTTTATCTCTATCCGTTTACTCAATTTTATCCCGTACAATTCCATCCTTCCGCCTTTCTTCTTTCCTTTTGTAATCCTTCATATTAAATCTATATCTATATATATATTCACACTCATAAATTTGTGTTCCAATGCAGTTTAATTTTTACCCTGTGAATCCTTGCGAATCGCCCAGTTGCGATGGAGAAGAAACAACAAGCAAAATATGTTTGCGTATGGAGTGTATATTATATTGTAGATGTACACAAAAAGAGTCGTTTTAAAGTATTCAAATTTCCTACGAATAATCATACCAAGTAAATATTGCATGAGTTTCTCACACACATAAAGTTGCACACTATTTTTTACTTCCAGGAAAATCTCACTTGGTGTATCTGTCTGTGTGTGCCTTCCAGACGGAAAACTGAAGGAAAGAGTTGAGTGGAAAGCCCACTGTCAAAGTTTATTCGTATTCCCGAAAAGAGAGATAGAGAGAGAGAGGGAGAAAAATAGCGTCTCTGTGATCTTACTACACACAGAGGAGTAGATTCACTACAAGGTCATTTGTATATTTATGCATAAAGATTTTCCTCTTTCTGTCCTACGCACATGACACTATGTACATGGAGAAAAAATTTAAAGATATTTCACAGCTTTCTTATTTCCCCCGGTTTCTCTCTTTCTCCTCTTTTTTTACAGATTGAACTCCATGGTCGATACATGGTGTAAAAGTTGACAGGTCCTCGTACGATTTGGACTTTATAGTTGAGCTTTTTCTTTCCCTCTCTCTCTCTCTCTACATTCGTTCGCTGTTCCCTGAATATGTTCACCCACTTTCCCCACTCTCTCTTCTAGAAGGGAGAAAGGGAAAGAAAGAGGATATGGTGTGTATCAATAAAAAAGAACAACTGTAGAGTGGAGAGGAGTGGAGGGAGGGAAGAACAAGATAAATGCAGACAAACTTTGACATTCGACTTTTCCCTGTTGTTTTCCTCTAGTATCTCCCTCCCTCTACCTCTTTCTCTCTTTCTCTCTCCCTGTCTTTGTTGTTTGTCTCTCTCCTCCGTCTCCCCGTACATATGCAAAAGTTTACATTGGACAGACAGATGTAGATGCTGGATGATATGATAGGGGAAGAGAGGGGTGCTCTGGATAATAATTTTATTTAGCCTGAAGCGAGGAAGTTGACAGGGAAAGTGGAGACCATGGTAAATTTAACGGGTCTCTCCGGGAGTGACATGGAGTTGGAGAGTCAAGACAAGCACAAGGAGGAGGAGGAGGAAAAGGAGTCGAGGACGACGAGTATTGAAGACTTGATTGCATTTTCATGGCACATAAAAAATTATTCTGGAATTCATCGTTCCCCATTTTCTTCCTTTCTCCTCTTCCTTTCTTCTTGAGGCTATGCTATACATTCATCATTGCATGAGGCCCTTGTCATATGCTCAATGAATTGGGGCTAAATTTTGGAAATGTTTGAACTTAAATTGTAATATTCGATTACTGGTGGATGCGAAGGAAGATTATTTAACATGAAAGGATTAAATTTAAATTTAATTAGAATGTTGTAATTTTTGCTGCAAAAATTAGGGGAGCAAGGTCAAATAATTAACCTTGGTCAGTGAGACAGTTCAACTAATTTTGGAGGGATGGATTCAAATTTAACTCAATTTTGAGTACAAATTTATTAAATTTCTGAGTACTTCTCCCCGACGAGAGTCAGAAGGAGTGACTTGAAGATTCTTAATCTTGGATTAAAAATATTTGTCATACATGCAAATATGAGTAATACACCCACATCTATCTACAATCTACACAATAGACAATGATGAGTGGTTTAGATAGAAGTAATTGATGTGGAATAATAGGCTTTAATTATCATGCTTAATTATGATAAAATGAAAGTTTAGGGCTAGGGAAAGGGAAGTGAAAGTTGGACCCACACAATGAAAACTGGGCTGGCTCTGCCCTGCTGTGGTCTCAAAAAGACTGTCTAATCAAAATAAACAATTCTACCCCCCACTGTACTGGACATGATTAGACGCTGAGCAGACAGACAGACAGAAAATAGGAGGACGACGAAGAAGAGAAGAGAAGGAGGACGGAGGTTTTGGGTAAAACGACGTAGAAAATTAAATTTTCCACCAGATATAGCGGAAATTTTGAGTCGCCTCGTTGCACATTAAGTAATTTGAGAAGAAAAAGAGGGAGGGAGACGAACTGGGGAGGGGAGGGGGAGAAAGAGGAAAAGTGGGGAATTATTATGAGCCAAGAGAGTGAGATTGTTGTGAGATTGCATTTTGAAGACACAAAACGGTCTATTCTATTTTATCCTTCCTTCCTCTCTCATACCAAAGGTACAGACAACAACAACCGCACAGTCTATGATGCATAGTAAAAAGATTCCAAGAAAGGAATGGCTGAAAAAGTTACTGGCCTAAAATTCGCAAAGAGAGAGAGAGAGAGGGAGAAAGAGGGCTGCAGATATTATGAGTTTGGCATTTGTCTTTGACAAGGACGTCTTGTTTCATTCCTCGAAAAAGTTGTGTGTGTGTGTGCTGTCTTCAAAGCAAGTTGGGTATTATGGATGGGACCAGAGTGGCTTGGATGTAAAAGCATAAGCAGTGAAAGAAGGAGAGTTTCCAACCCACACAGACAGAGAGAGGAGGAAGAAGACCAATGTCTGTTGGTTAGCCACCCGCAGTTGTGAGATTGACACAACAATTTCACACTAATCAGCAACTTTGGCACACACATGCACATCCATACACACACACACCACAAAATATAGAAACCTCAGGAGGAGGAGACTTTGATTCCTCTCTCTCACACACACATGCATCACATGCACACACTCATTCTCTCTAGTCGAAGCTTTTTCCTTCATCTGTCACTCTAATCTCATCTCTCAGCTTAAGGATGAGGGAAAGAGCAGAAGTGAAGAAACAACAATCAGGCCAATATGTATACTCAATTTCTTTCTCAGCCACACACACACACAAATACACACATATCCCACACTACACCATCATCTGACCAAAATACATGTAAGATTATTCTTATTCTTTCCTCTTTAGTTCATTCTGTGTCAAAAAACTTTCTCCTTCCCCATCCCACACGGTCCCATATTTACATATTATTTCAAATTTCCTCCACTCGTCTGTCCCTCATCTTCAAACCTTGAAACTCGAGTTGTGTCTAAACTTTTTAGTTTTACATGTGTGGATGTAAATAAGAGAACAAAGTGCTGTGCATTTTATTTTTCTCAAAGCTTCTTTCTTATTTTTCGAGTACCTCAAAACAGATAATGACTTAATTAGGGGAATTAGTCACGTAATCTTCGCAAGTAAACTTTCATACGTTTTTCGATAAAAATGAAGAAAAAAATTCATTCTTTACCAGGTGCCATAAAAAACAAAAAAAGAACGCCATTAGTTTCATACGCTCCTACTCAATTTATTAGTTTTGGTGGTCTGATAACAGGAAAGTGGAATTTGAGACGAGAGAAGAAATTTTTTGTACGAGTATTTACGTAGCCGTTGATGAGTGATCATCGGGATTTTTAAAAGGCTGAGTCCCCTATCCACGCTTCCACTCTCCAAAAACGCAGCCTGTAGAAAATTTGCCTGTCTTGATTGTGTCTGACGTGTGTATATGCATGTACGGTGGATACGTGAGTATTTTTGTGCTCAAACCAAAAGTCACTTTTCTGCTCGTTCACTGATAAAGCTATTATATTTTTGATGACTTTTCAAAAATCACATTTAAAATTTCACACACACACAATCTCCTGGCTAATGTGCTCAAATTATTTTTCTTTGAAACCTTGGACTAAGTGAAGTGAAGGATTCTACTTTTAAAAAAAGTTTTTTGTTCCCAACTTCTGACGTCCCACTTCCACCATGGAACAAAATACGTTGGAAGGATGAGGAGTACAAGAGGGACTCTATATATTAGCGTAATATCTACAAGTGTTAGTTTTGAGGCTGTGAGTGCTACAGTGTTCGCTCATCCAACATTTTTTACATGTGCAAGTGGTGTGCTTACGCACATCATTATGCAAAAAGGAAAATTTAAGATGAGGAGGCTGTCTCTCTTTTGTTTACACACTATTTTTATTCTAGAAATAACAAATGGTACGTAAAGTCATCATCACCCTCTGCTCTTTCCCTTTGTGTGTGAGTGAGTGTGTGTGTGTGGTTTGAAGTAGATGATTTGGCAACAGTAGACACTTAATTGCATGGATATTTTGATTTTTATACATATTGCCTAGACTCTCATATTAAATTATTTTGTTGTTGCTGTTGTTCAAAATGGGGGAAGAACAAAGAGTGGAGAGGAAGTCATAAATTGAGATGGTCCAAGCTTCACTCGGGAGACTGAATAAAATGGAGGTACCAAAATGAACGTCAAATTTAAGTCTGTTGCTCTACACACGGGCATATATGGAGTGTGTCGTATATTTTTAATAAGTTTGGATTACAACTCTGTATCCATACATTGAGACTGGACATTCACACTAAATAATTAAACTAGTCTCACTCTATTGAAATGTAAATCTTGGGAATCAAGGAATGAATAAAATAGACAAGAAGGGAAAGAGAAATAGGGGAGAGATAGCAAAGTCCCCACAGACTCAGAATGGAGAGGGAGGAATAAAGGAGGAGGAGAACAAGGTTAGGGTGTACTCTAGGAAATAATAGTCAAGTTTTGGAAACGGTACTTCTTCTTCTCATCCTTCTTTTCACAAGGTCTTTCTCTTTCCAAGTCTATGACGACAATTTGAGAATGAGGCGCCTCCTCCCAACACCTCCTCATCCATTATTAAACAAGCCCCAGCTGGACACTGCAGAAATCTTAAAAAAAAATTTGCTCTCCTTTCTTCCTTTTGAAAAAATATTTTAACAGTCCCCTACTTTCTTCCCTTCCTTTCTCTTTTTGTAAATTTTGTGGCGTCCACCTTGACACAATCATTGTCAAAATTGCATCAAATTTCAGCTGCATTTTTTGCACAAATGACAACAAAGTTTGTACCGTATTCTCACTAATAGTTGTCCTGAAATTCTGTCTATTCAACAATCTTTTTGGCATCTTTTATGACCTGGGCGTTTATTATGGAGTATACGGTGTACGGAATTAGCCTGAAGAGAGAATGACCAAGATGATGTACTAACAATTAGCTGCAAGAAAAACATTTTATTGACCTCCATTTCTTGGAAGTATCTTCTGAGAATAGAAGGAGGAGAGAATAGACTGTATAAAATTGTATCTGTGTGGATGTAGCACAATGTCACTTCTCTTTATCCCTGGACACACAAATTGGCACAGTCATAGCTTTCAACATATTAACTTGATTACTGGGAAAGTCAAAGGAAAAAGGAGTCCAATGGGAAGGGAGGAGTGTTGTCCCCCTTGTGTGTATGTAGACAATAGATACAAGCTGAATAGAATAAATCATTTGTGTTGAAGTCACCACTTTCCCTGTACCATTGTCAAATGTGGAGGAGGAGAAAAGAGTGAATTTAAAATAACCATGAACTAAACTCGTCATTGTATCTTGGGATTTGTGCAAACCGACAACTAAATAGATTTTCACTTTTGAAGTAAATAAAATTTAATTTAATGTATTTCACTTTCCCTTTCAAAGCCAAGCCACAATAGAAAGCTATATTTGTACTACTGTTTTGAATTTTGGCTAAACCAATTTAAAATAATTTTTAGGTAATTCTTGTGAAAATATTCACTAATTACAGGAAACGGAAGAACAGTTCACAAAAACTCTGGTGATCACTGTTGAAAATGTTAGTATGCTTTCTCCACTAAACTATTTGTGAATATCAAAGATTTACAAAGCATTCCAATGTGTGTGGAGAAAGTAGAGAGTGCGTGGACAAGTTTTATGTAGCTAAAGGGATTGACAAGATAAGGATCACTCTACTTGTTGTTGTTTTGCTTGTATGTGTGTTCCAATATGTATATGCGAAATTGTTTGCACTGAAATAAATCATCATCATCCAAAGGGACCTGGAGAAAGGAGGAGAGGAAAAGGGAACAAAGAGAGAGATTGTGTGAAGATAGAATACATTCGTACATTAATACGTGCACTACTCCCCCCATTTTTCCCCTCTCCCTATTTGGTTGAGTCTAAAAAGGGGGATGGGAGTCAAATGTGCAATTACACTGAAATTACTAGAGGGAACACCACATTTCCCTCTTTAATTATGCAAGGTTATATCCGCCCAAATATCGCCCCCCCCCCACTCTTCCCCCTTGCACGAACCAGTACAACTATAAATGTGTACACACACAGAGAGACACACACACAAAGATACAGACAACTCTGTGTCTCTCAACGTGTGTAATATTGGATGAGCCAAATAAGGTCACACGTAACACATAAAATCCATCGACCCGCCTTGACTCCCAGTACTCTACTCCTCTACTCTCTTACTTTCTCTCTCAAGTGCAGTTTGGTTACCTTGAGAAGGAGTGAGGGTGGTGGCGGTGGTGGGACCAGTGGCGGTTGTTAAAGGACAAATTTGTCTACACAAAAAATGTCATTAATTTGAATTTTCTCCACAGAAAGTAAAGCCAAGGCTTGAGGAAAATTAGTAAAGTCTTAATATCCACAGAGACAACTCCAAAACTCTTGTCATAAACGTAATAGCAAGTAAAGGAGAAGTTTCAACTTTTGTGAGTGTACATATGTAGATAAATTTCATCCGTCAAATTTTCCAGTCGAAAAGTTTTTCAAAGGAATATTTGGTCAACAAAATGAGAGAAGACGGAACATGTCTTCATTTGGAATTTAGATCTTACTTTTTACTAATCCTCATTCCTTATCCCAGACACTCGGAAAAATTCCATGATCATCATTTTTAAATGCAAAATTTCGAGTGAGAGAGCTTGATTCTCCTTACGCCAGAAAATTTCATAGGTTCATAAAAATTTGTAAAAATATTTTGAGAACATTTTCATTCAAAAAAACTATAACGTCACAATTCCCAGCAAAAGCCAATATTCCATTACCACTCTTCAAAATTCACACGATTAGTCGAGTACGAAGGGAACATGTTGTGTTTGTTTTGTTGTGTCATTCTTTTCATCTTCTTTTACTTGGCGATCGTACAAAAAGGAAGAGAGAAGGTTTGTTGACAAGAAGGAAAATCAAATAATCCTTCTCATATAATAATATCATATATACTAGTACAGTCAAAGTTGGATCATAGCCTATTATTCAGAGGATATGCCGATTCTCCCTCTCCCTCCCTCCCTCACTCACTCTCTTTCCTTATTTATGTGATGCTCTGAAATTCTGAAAGGCTTGACGGGTGACGAGAAGTGCTTTTTGTGACTCTCAAAAAAGCTACAGTAAAAGTCTTGTTGCCATGTCAGAATCCAGAATATTCAGGTCCAATATTTATGGGGTGGTTTTTTTTGAAGCAACATGACACATCATTCCCTTTCCTCCACATATTCATATTTGCTAACATATATTTGACTGAGATAGGGAAAGAAAGAGTATGAATGAAGAGAAAGGTTAAGAAATTATCGATTCACACAATAAAGAGAGGGGGAGGGTAGTGGAAGGGATCCCCACCCGCTCTGTTTTCTCTTTCTCCTGCTATCCCAAATTTTAACGTAAAATGAAGCCAATGGATCATCCTCCTTGCTCTCTGTACAACTTTACACACCAAAACTCATGATGATATGGAGTCAGGGAGGGACGATTCATCAACAACAACCTCATCGTCAGAAGAGGGAAGGGTAGAGTCATTATCAGCTTTATTATATCACGTCAATCAATCCTCCCCATTCTCGCTTTCTCTCTCTCTTGATATTAACTGTAATGTTGCGGCTGCTGTTGCTACTTTTCCTCTGGTACAGAGAGGAGAACAAGAGGAGTAGTTCAGAGTAATCCGGGTCTTATCAAAAACCTTGGGAAGGAATAAAAACTTTACTGTTGTTGTTGTTGCTGTTGTGACTTTCCCTTACAACAACTTTCAATGTACATTGTATAACATGGATGTTAGGAACGAAGCAGTAGTGGAGGCTAATTTTCATGAAAAAACAAAATAGCGGTTAGGGCTCGACGACGTCAACTTTCTCCACGCTCATTATCCGTCATCTCCTGACAGACAACACGATGAAAGTAGATTTACAACCGACTCCCACCTCCTCCACCTTTTCGCTTTAGTCTGTGTTACGTGTCCATGCGAAAGGAGAAAAAATACACAGCTAACACGTTTTCCCTCTCTCTCTCTCTCAGGAAGGAAAAGGATGATGCTCAGCCATGCTTTAGTAAATAATAATATTGCATGCGAAACCCTCTCTCTCCCTTTCCATTTTTAACTGTCTACCTACACTGTGTTGTATGAGTGAGTGAGTGTACGTGTGTATGTGTGTGGGGAGAAAATTAAAATATTCACAACCACAAGTCAGGCCAGGGCCTAAGCCAGTGGAGCAAAAGTCATTAATTTTTTCTCATATACTCGATCCTTTCTTCTTCCTCCCTTTGCTATGCTTTCTCTTTCGAATGGAATGAGTCCATGAGATGAGTGGAAATGAAAGCTTTTCTTGCATGAATTTTTCCTTCCTCTTTCTCCCCCTTTCTGGCACTGATTGATACTCTCCACACTCCACTCAAACTGATGTTGTGTGTGTGTGTGAGTACCCACGGTTGTAACACTACAATCAACACCCATCCCCGCACATTGTACCATATACGAAAAGTGGGGAGAGGAGGAAGAGAGAAGGACGTTATGCTGTTTGCACAGTTGTATGTGTGTGTGTTTTTGATGATTTATACTCACTTAAGTTGAATTACACAACACACTGAGCACATGAAAGACTAGTCAAAATTATTCATTCTCCTCTCTTCTCAGTCCCTTTTTAACTTTTCTGTGCCACAGACACACACACGCACCAACCTGAATAAACAAAGCCTTTTTGATGTGAAGACCCTGTTATTTTTGGAGAGTGGACTTTTTTTTGAAAACTGACTTCTCTCTACCCATCAAATCCTCTCATTATGGATGTCAAATGACAAATAAGTTAAGCTGGATCGGTCTAAACCCTTTAGGGAAAAAATGTGGTCAGCATTTTTGATGAGAAAATGGAGACAGGAGAAAGGGAGTGAAAGTGAGTTTTCCTTTTGAAAGTGAGTGAGGGACAAACTTTTCTCTCTTGTCAGTTCATCACAATTTCCACAAAAACAGTCATAGTTCCCACCACCACTGCGGGAATTAAATTATAGTGTACATGTACATGTGGAGGATATATTACACTCTCACATTATGTGGGTTGAATGAGTTTACAAAAAAAAGAGGAAAAAAAGGATAGTCTTTCCGTTACACGCTGTGTCGGAGTGCCGGGCACATACAACATTAGAGCACAGTGTAGAAGTGTACAGTTTATAAATGTAAGCTCTGAATTTGACTTGAAAACGTGAGAGTGCCAGAGACAAACTTTTTTTCTTCGAGTACAATGAGCAAGGAAATAAGGGTGGTGTCGTCGTCGTCGTCGGCATACAGTGCAGTAGAACCGTATGGATCCGAGTTGCCCATAAAAAATGAACACGGGGAAGAATAATCATCATAATAAGGAGAACGGGCTCTTCCTTTCATAACATTTTGAGCGAAAAAAAAACTTGTCCACATAAACTCTACACCACCCACACACACACACACTAGAGTCCAACCTTCATGAGAACGTCGTCAAGTGGTGTAAGCTAAAAAAAATTTTTTACACTTGTTAAAACCCAGAGAGATGCATTTGCTTTCCCCACTTTCCACCTCATTGGCTCATACCCTGAAGTGGTGTGTGTGTGTGTCTGGGAATGAGGAAAAGTTATACAGCGAATATAGATCAAAGCTGCCATTTGAACGTTGGGAGAGGAGAGGGAGGTGTAGGATTGCAGTCTCTTGTAGAAAATTCTATGTCGAGTGGATTATAGGTCAAACTGTTTGAAACATCATAGATTTTCCTTCTCCCTCTCGCTTTCTCTCCTTGTTCAGAACCACTAGAGCCATTAAGGACTGTTATAAAATGTTTTACATGGTCATGGCTGATGGCTGATAGTTGGATGATTGGATGGAGGAAGAAAGATGGAGAGAGAAAAAATATATTTCTGCCCTTTCACCACCAGCAAAATGAAAGTTTAGATCAAAAATGACTTTCCAATATCTCACTGACTCTCGACCATAGCCTACAACCACCCATATGTGACTGAATATTAAGAGTCATCCAGAATGGGAGAAAATTGGTGAAGAAATTGAGCATTTACATTATTACGTATATGCCTCTGTAATGTATGCCCGTGTGTGTGTATGTTTTCATTGTTCTTGAAAAGGAGTTTTGGGCTTAGGAGCGGAGAACGAGGGAAAAGTTTTTGGCGGCTTCCGTTTCCAAGCTTATGCTATGTGTATGTGCTTTAGCTACATGTTTATTAATGTATTCAACAGTATACACATCCACGTCCTATATAAATATAGAGACTTAAATGCTCTGAGCTCACTATGTAAATACCCAAGTCAATGAACATCTGGAGAGTGGATGTGTGTGTGTTATATGAGACGGCTTATAAAAGTCAGTCAGTGAAGGAGAAAGGGAAAAGAAAAGATTTTTTACATTGGTAATCCTTTTTCTTCTGTGAAACAGATATCAATCAAACTTATCATCAGGACAAAAAGAAGAAGAAAGACTAAAATATGCAGCATTAGTGAGTAGTCTTCCTCTCCCACACCCTCCCCTACATACAGTACATAAGAATATGGAACAGTCTTCTCTCAATTCTGAAGCTAACAAGATTGCATGTGCTCCCTTCTATCCCTATTCCCTATTCCAAGTTATAAGGAGAGAGAGAAAAGAAGATTTTAGGTTTCCCCTATTGCACACTACACCCACAAACTTTTTTTTCTTCATCTGTGGAAATAAAACCTAACTAAGCCTTATCTAAGCCATTATAGAACCAAGACAAGTTTTTTCCCCAAGACTTTCTCCCTCTCTATTTCTCTCTCCCGCATACACACCCATTAAGACAGAGCCGAGCCACATAGACACAACATTAATTCCACCAGTCATTCTCCCCAATTGGTTACATTATCCACCTTGCAGTTTTCCCTTGTTTTACTCTTTCTCTCTTCGACCAACCCTTCCATATCTCCTATCCTTTTAACCCTGATTATGCTACACCTTTGACAGTCATCCACCCTATACAATCTACCGTAAAGATTATATTCAAAAAAACTACCACAGTTTCAAAATGTATCTCCAATACTTTTTAATATAAGTTATCAATAGTCATGTGGGGCTGACACAGCATCATTGAACATGAAGGGACCAAAATTTACAATTCTAATACTTCTACCAAAAGTGGGCGGACTTAAATTGAGTTTTTACGGTCTGGCACAATGGCTATAGACAAAATTGATTATGAAGAGAAAGGAAAGTCACTTTCTGTTTTCTCCCAATCTTCTCCACCCCTGTCTCTCTCTTTCTCCCTCCTTTTCTCTATTTGTGGACATTCTATTTGTAGACAAATAGGGTTGTATACACAGGGACCTGTGCATACACTAGCAATAGACTGGGATGGCTTCCGTGGACGAAGGTGAAGGAAGAATCTAATTGTGAGATGGAGGAAGGAACGGAAAATGTCAAAGAGCTACGCTCCCTCTGTACATCCCTGTTTATTTACTCACACACACACACACAAGGCTGTAAGAAGACTCTCCACAAACGACTAATAAACACCCATATAATTCTATGAGGAGGAGGAGGAGAAAGAGGAGGAATTCCCAAACATAATCAAGAAACGTCACACCTGTACCAAATTTTATTACAACCACCAAAAACTCGACCCACTTGCATCGAGATGCACACACACACACACAAACAAAAACAGAAAAGTCATTCATATGGTTGGCTACAATTTCATTACACACTTTCTCCTTGTTCTTACATCCCTCTTTCCTTCATATGTGTATGTGCTGTGTGTACACACACAACATCATCATTTGGATAATATATGGAAAGTCAGGGGAGTGAGTTCTGTAGAGGGAAAGTCTTGTTAGATTATATATTTTTTTAATCGACTGTCTTTGACTACGTGACCGTTTACTCCAGGAATTGAGTTGAGAAAAACAGCCTGAAAGAGAGAGAGAAAGTCCATCCCTAGTTATTTAGCATTTCAAAAAGATTCAACAAGCACTAACTTGTCTCGCCTCCTTCTCGTCCCTCCCTTTCTCTCCCCATACTCTCAATCCACAGTCCATATTACACCGTTGAGGACACAGTGGGAATAGGAAATTGAAGGGATTAGTCTTCCCTTCCTATATATACTTTCTCTCTCTCTCTCCTCAAAAATTCGAGAAAAAAGTCGAGAGGAGGAGGAGAAAGGATAACTCGACTCTGCCATCTCATAATATCGCATTAAAGGGGACGAGACTGAGTCAACATGCAGAAATGCTTTTCCATGTTCACATCCACGATCCACCAACATTTTAGACAAATAGGAACAGCCCAACCCTTTTTTCCCTTCTCCCACACACACACACACACACACACACAGAGTGAGTGTGTGTGTGTCTCCATCACATCCCATCGTTTCTGGTTTCTCTCTCATCTCATCTTTTCCCCTCTACATCTTCGTATTACATTGCATGAAAGATTCTGGTGCAAGATAGATAGGTACTTTTGTGGACACATACAACCGTACGTGTATATACAATACTTAGGCATATAGAAAGAGGGAGATAGAGGGAAAAACATTCCTTCTCAAAAAACCGCGAACCCATCACGTCCCTTCATAACCATTCAATATTTGCATTTATTGCTTTCCAACTCTCTCTCCCTATTCATTCCAATGGAGAAAGTCATGAGAAGTCTAGCCACGACCATGTTCTTCCCTTCCTCTCTCTCTCCTCCCTTCTGCTCTGCTGTATGTCCTAGAAAAAGCTACAGAAAATGCAGCACTTCCCTCCTTCACTAGAGAAGGAGGAGAATGTGTGTGTGTGTGTGGTTCGGCTTCCTTTCTCCATTTTTATGTCATCAAGCCTTCAAAGAGAGCCGTTGAAAGTTAATCAAAGAGGAGGGGAATAGAGGAAGCGTAAAAGTTTGAAATGGAGGAAGAAGGTAAACTTTTTTTGTTGTTATTATTCCTGTTCTCTTGTTTTTGTTATTTAACTCATAAAGTTAAACGTAGTTCATTGTGTTTTACATTTATTGCAAATTTCTTATAATCCTCTCTTTACTATCCTTTTTTTGTCCTTCCATTATGAACACAATGTGAGGGAAAGAAAGAAAGTTTCGAAAAATAAAAGAAAAGAATTTGGAAGAGCATTACATTTTGTGTCTGAAAAATCGTAACAGTAAAAAAAATTTCACAGTAATTTCCTGATGCATTTGAAATATTGGGAAAGTGGAAATCTTGTCATCGAACATATATTAATAGCATATGAACACATGTAATGAAATTGTTGGTTACTATGAAATAGTGAAAAAGTTGACACATTTTTTTTTATAAATGAGAGGAAATGTATGGGAAATTTAAATTTAAAAATGTTTTGAAAAATAAAACGGATGAGTTATGAACTCACAAAATTTCCAAGTTTTTCTCATGTTGGTGTTGATGAAATCGTTCCGCATAGATTTTAGGATTTCGACAAAGTCCAAAGGGATCATCACCCATGCCATAAATCCCGGCTACTGCTGCCATGCTCATTTGGAATCAGCTGACTGCTATGGCAGCACCACAGACTTTGCAGTCTGTGACCCGGGCGTTATATAGTAATTGTTAACAATCCACACTACCCGTACGTGTTGTACGGATGTATGTCTATGTGTTCTTTTTTGAGCTTGCCTCAGCTCAAAATACAATATCCGTGTATACCTTTTTGTCTTTCTATTTACCTATTATGTATATGTACATATAGGAGAGTAGTAGTTCTGTACACTTTTTTTGACTTGCTTTCTCTTTCTCCCTCAAGAAATTAACGTTTGTCTCTGAGTCATGTTTGACGAGGATATACACATAATCCTCAACTTCCCTTCCCCGTCAACAATGTGACTCACAGGGCTGTCGTAAAACGATGCATCTTCATGGCGGGAGGAGGAGATGGAAGGAGAATTGGGGAATGGATGGCGATTCGGGACACTCATACTGATATATCTCTGATTTTGGATTTTCAGTCCACATATATATATTCTTGATCGCTGTTCAGACACACACACACACACACGAGGGAATCAGTCGACAATGAATAAAGGGGTCTCACGTCAATAAAATGTGGGACTGCTTGTTAGTACATGTATAGGTACGGCGTGTTGGGGTGTGTGTGTCGGTTACATGATGCTCTCTTATATCTCACACACACACACAAAGTCAGAGAGAGACGCAGAAGGGCACGTGGGCTGAGATGATGGTGGTGGTGGAGGTAGTGGTAGTGGTGTAATGTAATATATGAGAGTGTCCTTCCAGTGGGTCACTTTCAATCTTTTATGAAAGAATCGTAATTGCAATGCCTTCAAATGAGCCATTTATGATAGTCAGTGGGAATGGGCAATTTCCTCTCTTGCTCTCTTTTCTTCTCTTTTCCCTCTCCACACCGCCTTCCCTCCGTCCCGCCTCGTCTGACGAGTTAATGACAAGGTGCTGATGATGATAATGTGATTTCCCATAAGTCTCTCCATTCTCAAGTCCCTTCACCACACACAGTAGAGTGCACATGTGTGTGGTGTACACACAAAACATGTACAATATAATGTGTACAACACACACAGTAACTTGGATCCCGCCGGCGGAGAGCAACAGTAGAGTGTACTGTATTCTTATATTTAGATGTATGGGAAGGGATTTATATGTGGAACAAAGACACGAAGTTACACTCGATGTGATGGTGTAGTTGATAGTGAGATGGGGTGGGCGGGAAGTCAGAAATTATTTATGATTCTCAGATAATTATAATTATTATCATCATCATAAATTGTCGAACAGAAAAGAAGTAACCTGTTATTATCACACACACACACAAACCAGACAGAGGGTGTGTGTGTGTATTTTGCCCACTGTGTGATGAGATTGACTCTACACTTTGATTTAACTTTCTCTCCCTCCCTTTCCCTTTCACTTGTGCCCTTCCCCACCGCTTGAGTTCCTGTCACAAATGTTTAATTACCTACGGTTTCAGAGAAGAGAGAGGAGAGAGGATGAGAAGACAAATGTCTTTTTTGAACTGTAACATAGACACACACATTGCAATGCTGTGTAATAGCAATACTATTTGACCTTTTGCCTTTCAACCGTCAGGTCTGTTTTACTTGTTCACTTCACGTTCCCTTCCCTTCCCTTCTTCTTCTTTTCCTTCTACTCCTTTCTCTATTTATCTTTTCCACGTTCCTCCCTTCATGAGAGAGAGGAATAAGATTCACGTTTGAAAATTCACCCACGATCTTCGTCCTTCTAAACCGTCCAATTGAGACTTGTCACACACATAGAGAGAGAGAGTGAGGATGAGAGAGAGAGAGAAACGCTGTGATGTTTTTTGAGTGTCAAGAAATCCAGACAATCTTTCTTTTTACACAGTCACTGAAGCACGTATGCACACACTGTCGGATATGACTTTGTTTCCTCTTTTAGTTGAGTTGGCTGAGGGTGAGACTTGGGCCTCATGGTTGGGAAGACGAGGTGAAAGCATGGGAGAGAATGGATGTGTGGTGCTAGTAGGGGAGGAAGTGTTTGTTGGCCATCGAGAGTCAGAAGAGAAAAAGGAGAGCAGTCGCTGTAATAGATTGTCAAGGAGAGAGAGAGAAAGTGGGAACTGTTCCGTCTTCCAAAGAGAAAGTGGTGGCGGCGGCGGTAGTGGCGGGCTAACTAAAGGAGAGAGATAGTGTGGAGGGGAACAAATTGTTGATTCGTCGTCGTTTCGTTTATCCAAAAAAGAGAGGATGGTTCAGAGTGTGGAGTGTGAGGGCCTGGCTACGAGTTGAGACATCCAGAGAGGACAAGAGAGGAAGAGGAGGAGGAAGAAGAGAGGAGAGGGATAAAATTTAGTGTTTCGTGTTCCTCTCATGCTCATTCTAATTGAGCGCGTTTTGCTGAAGGAGTTTAGGATGAAATGCAAAAAGCTTTCAAGTTCCACACACACTGTCAGAGCTTATATATACGCGCGAGCGTGTGTGTGTGTGTCGGCAGTTGTCTGTAGAGAGTTTGAGTTTTTTGCCTTTTAGTGGAGCACAGGAGCGTTTCGGAGTGACTAATAGGAGAAAGGACCAACCACCGGTCGAGCCAAAGTCCAACGAACTGAGAACAATTTTGAGGGAGGGAGAAAAGAAGCCGAGAACAATAATACACATTGGCAAACCACCACACAGACACACTCGTCCGCCAGCCCGCCCGCCTCGTCAGTGCTATTGAGTCTCTGTATCCTGCAGAATAGACGATAGAGTAAGCGTCGTGAGAGAGAGAGGGAGAGTGTGTGAGGGAAGAGTCGTCCCTCCAAAAGAATTCCACAGTCCACTTCCCACCACGAAGCGAGAGATGTACGGAGAAAATATCCAGAGCTCAGCTATTCCTCTCTCAACGCATAACCCAGAGTGAGAGTTTGAGTGACTTTTTTTTACTTCAGGTTCCCCCCTTTCTCTTTTAGTCCCTCCTTCCCTGGTGTGCTTTGTGGTGAAGACTGAATCTTCAAAATAAGAGTATGTCAGTTGAAACTCATCCTATAGTCCCTTCACCCTTTCCTACCTTCATTCCTACTGTATTTGTGCCCTCTGTCCAAACTCAAACTGTCCTAATGTAATATGTTGGTCTAGCAATTCCCCATGTCCAAGAGTTGTATATGTGTGCCTTCCTCTCTTCTCTCTACGTTGTGTGTATTTGTGTTTATGTATGTGCGTATGTTTACTTTGAGTGTGTGTTTATTTTTTGGGTTAGCCTAACAAATGTGCTTATGCTTGTCCAGTCTTCCCTGTGTCTGTCTGCCTGTCTCACTTCCTCCCAGTCCATGAACGTTGTGTTGTAATAATCAGTTGGGCGCATAATTCTCTGTGTACATGTGTGTGTGTGTTGTGTGCTGTGTATGTGTGTCTATGTGAGATAGAATTGGAGTGTGTATGTGTATGTGGTGTACACAGTCGACAGCCCTGTACTTACAGAGTAGGTCTAAACAGAATAAGCGTGAATTGAGAACTGAAGATTTTGCAATGGAAACCTTTTGGCACGCGCGTTCACTCTTTTCTCTCTTTCTCTTCTCTCCCGTCTCTTTGAATGTGTGTGGGCCCCGTCTAAAAAGAGAGAAGGGAAGAGCCATACAGAGAGAGGCAGCTTGGCTCTCTCTCTCTCTTTCTAATGCTGCTTCCTTTCAACTTGTACATTGGAGCAGGGTAGCTGTACTTGGTACTTCTTCTTGTCTCTCTCCTTCTCTACCCTTCACACACACACACACTCCCTCCTGCATCTCTACACAGTTTAGCTTTACGTTACGACCCACTACAAATATCTCAACTCACTTTCTGTCTCTCTGCTAGCCCTTTACAATCCACACACACACACCCAGACAGACACATGTACACACCAATCTTCCGACTGCCCGGTAGAAGAAATGTATTGAGTCCGTTTTTTCAACCCTTTTCACTCTCATTTTCCCTCTCTTCGTCTCATTGGCTCTAGATTTCAAACCATCTGCACCTTCAATAGTTTACGAATTCCGAGAGAGAAGGACATCCTTTTCCCATTTTTTGTACCTTTCTCCCACTAGTTCCCACTCTCGTTCTTCCTCATTACATAACAGTCAAGTTGGGACGGGGGGAAAGTGTAACTTTCCCCCTCTTTTTAATAAAATCCGGTAAATTTCCAACAATGTCAGGTTACATGATAGAACCAATCAATCAATAGAAAACTTGAGGAATCGGCCACACACCCACAGCATAGCACAGCACTCACACGGGTGAGAGTGAGAAGGAGAAGGACGGGGAGGGTGGGTTTAATAATAGAAATTTCTCATGAAAATATTAATGGGGTTTAAAAGTGTTTTGGCCCATGGTAAAGCACACTGGAAAATAAATAAAAGAATATCTTCCTGTACATGTACAAGGAAGAATGTATCGTATAGAGCCGACGACTTTCCGAAAAACCTATATATTATGATTTGTTATTATAGAATGAGTTCCCCTCCTACACTACAGTGTACACCGTTTCCCTCCCAATCTTCATGAAATATTAAATAAAGGCTTGGAGTCTAGAATATCCCGAGTATATCTACATTTTGGATGTACATTGTATCTGTGTGTGTGTGTGTGTGAAATTCTTTGGACTTTCACTCGTCCATAAAGAAGGAGGAGGAGGAAGGAAGACTATTCAGCAGACTTGAATAGAGAGTAGAGGAGTCTAAATGGAGTTTAGTAGTACCATGACTCTCGTATCGTATCATATCAGAGCTGTAACTGACTGACCCTATTTTAGTCAGACGCTCTTCCTTCTCTCCTTTCTCCATACCCAGCCTCTGTTGAATGGAGAGGAAGGGAGGAAGAAAATATAAAGAAAAGCGTGTACAATTCCTTATTTATTTACGATACTCTCTCACCTGGGAAGACTTGTTGTAGCTTCTTTGCTCATTCTACTTACGCATGGTCAATTTATTAAGACCTCCTTCCCATGATTGATTTTGACTTTCCCGATTTTTCCATCAAAAATATGTTGGAGGAAGGAAATCCGATGGAGGGGATCATCTTTCCAAAAGGTAAAAGAGAAAAGCTTTCTTCTTTGTCTAGAAACATTCATCTCTATTGTAAGAGATTTTTTCCTCACGTGTTTGTCTTGTCTTGACCCGAATCACACTTGAAAATTTTCCACAGAAAATGTTTTTCTCATTCAGATCACATCTTACCATATACTTATAATCAAAATGTGACAATTCACTCTCCTTCCCTCCATCCATATGTTTTTATTTGAGAAAGAAGAGGGGAAAAACAGTTTAAAATAAAATATTGTCTTTGTGACGGAAGAATTATGACGAGAAGAGAGAACTAAAGAAAGAAGAGGGAGGGAGAGGCCGGATAAAGACACTCGGGTTTATGTTAAAGAATGATCATCTTTTTTTCCCATTACGCATAGTGATACTGGATGGAATCCTCCTGGTCTCTCTCTCTTTCTCTCCTCCTCATATGAAAGTATGTGACACACAAAAATGAGAGGCTTAGTCCTGTGGAACAGACGGAGAGAAGGAGATAAGAACGGTCCCAAGTTTATTTTCAAAAAGACAGTGCCAAATTATGAGCAGTTGTTCTCCCACTCTCTCTCCTGTATAGTTCTGAGTGTACAGTCCTTCCACACACACACAAGCTCTCTCTTTCTCTTTGTATATTTAGAGGGAGGCTTAAAGGAAAGACCATAAAAACTAGACTAGAGTCCACACACACACAGGAAAAGGCATGGAAATAATAGAAGAATCTAAAAGTGTTCGTGTTGTTATTACCCACTGTACATTTCAGTCGTCAGTATTGTGTGTGTGTGTGGATGGTGCGGCCTTGAGTAAGAGAGAGAGGAGCGGAGCCGTGCTAATTGTGTATGATGAGGAGTGCCATTTGGGTGGAATGACAGAAAAAGTAGTGGAAGTAGGGCGTGTGGAAGTTATTATTGTGTAGTCGAGAGAGAGAGAGAGAGAGAGAGACAAGTCCCTAGCGCTACATCCGTAACGTCTTTCTTAATTGTCCACACATAAAAAGTGAGAGAATATAACACATGACGATCATGTAAACGGAGAGTCAGCCTATCATGAACTGATGGATGGCTATAAGGGCATTTGAAACATTTATATGGCCTGCACGTGCTTACATACCCTTTTCTTTTCTATCCGGGTGCATACATGTGTGGGGGGAGTGTGTACGTGTTTGTCCATGAATTGTGTATACATGTGGATGTATGAAATATATTTAGGTATCAACCTCATGAGAACTTTATGTATTAGAGTAGTTGGTGAGGCTGTAAAGTCACTTCTTGTACAGCCCAACATTGTAATAAAACTACAACTTCATAAAGTAGTAAAAGTGGAGGGGGCGGAGGAGACACAGAATAGAACAGAGAGCAGAGCAACTGGAAGAAAATGGAATGAAAGAGAAAACGAAAATGTAGGGAATCCAAAGGAAAGCTCGGAAGAAGAACCAAGTCTCTCTCTGTTCTGTGTTTATTCCCACCACCACATTTGGTGTAAATTATTGAGCGACCATGTCAAGTGGACAGTCAGTTGTAAGTCATTCCATTTACACTGGTGTGTGTGTATGTGGGATAAGAGGACTTTTGGACACGTCTCGTCCAATTAACGTCTTTTCCCAAAATTTGTACACAGATGAGAGACGGATAGAAAGTTTAATTTTGTTTCATAATTTTGCTCCTCTCTATCGATCTAAGCTAATATATAAATGTATTTATTACATAACCATCGAAACCTGTAAATCTCATCTTATTTCATGGAATTAATTCTCAATTTGAGGAATTATGATTAGGACTATTTTCTTCTGTTCCTCTTACATCCGACAGGCGGAGTTTCAAAGACAACTTTCTCCACACCTTCTTTACCACACAAACACTTGAGAACACAAGTATATATTTTTTAGATTGCACATCTGGGATTCTACCTTGCTATTTAGAAATTATGAAAAATATTTTGTGTGTCGGTGAGGTGAATCACTGCCTCAGGTATGTGTGCATACTGTACGCATTGCGTAAGGGGAGACCTATAATATATTTAATATTCATTCGTCACTAGACACTCCCTCTCTCCATTCTCACTCCCACTCTTTTCTTTCACAACATCATGAATTAAATGATGGAGGGAGGAAAGGAAACAACTTTTAATTGTTCGTGGCAGCAGCAACCAGTCAACGAGCCGCCAAGACAGACAGACTGCACTCATCCTACTACTACTCTTTTACATATTTTATCCCGTCATTCTTCAGTTTTATGCTTGTACTTGGCAAATATACTCACTTCATCTCACCGCCAACTATTTTTCTTTGACGAAAGCAAAATTTTTTAATAAAAACATTAGCGTTTTTGTTCAAATAAACTCCTTTGTGTATTTATGTGAGTGTCCTATACACAATTTTATGTTTCAGGGAAAAGGGGGGACAGTAGTAGGTCAGGGTGCACACCGCATGCCCCTTCCAACCCGAGTTTTCTTTTTGGCACAGGATGAAAGAGAAGAGGAGGAGACTGCCAAGACAAGAATTTTGAGACCAAAGAATTTTGTGCAGGCAGATGGACTCTATCCACGCTCTTCGAAACTACCTTCACTTGTCTTCAAATCCGGTTTTCCCCACTCTCTCTCGCTCCGTGCCGAGTACAAATGAGAAAACCGGGACAAATCTTTTCCCAATCCATTTTTTGTAAAATGTTCGAGGAACAATTTAGGATATGCAATAAAATGGCTAAGGCCGGAGCTAAAATCGTGAATGAATTTGAAATGTAAATGTAGAGAAAAATAAAAAAAATACTTCTTCACATTCTCAGATTATGTCAATTGGAGAAAGTTACAACTTTATTTTGCCTATTTTCGATATTTCTACAGGAGTAAATTGCCATGTCGAAATTTCGACAGGACCAGCAAATGTATATGAAGACTTGAAAGAAGGGGATACATGGAAATTTGGAGTTAGATTTTCCATACAATTTTGGGGGAAAATGAAAAGGACACAATTTTTTTCTTAAAAAACTAGCAAAGCCGACAGAGGCCATTATCCTCTCGACAATCCCGCACGGAGCAGATGCCTCAAAAATTTATGATACCACATTTATAACAGTTTATAGATAAAAGAAGAATGAATTATTACTTAAAATTAACCTTCATACCAAGTGTGCATTAATCTTAGGTAGATGGACTGAATATTGAATAGAGTTTTTAAAATAAAAAAAGATTGTGTTGATGACAAGACTTACCCGCCTGCAACGAGGATCATCTGCATGTTGTGGAAATTTCGTCAAACAATTTTCCCTGGACTTTTTTTGGTTGAGTTGTGTGTGTTGCTAAAAAATTGAAATATATGACTGCCTGTCTTTTCTCTCTTCCACTAGAAGAAATTTTCCTTTTTTTTGTCAGAGAGAGAGAAAGAATTGGGTATGGAAGAGAAATCCCTTGTCCTTTCTCTCTCACCCTTTCACTCTGACAAGTCACACACACACAACAGCACCATCAATTCCCTTTTTATTTTCTTGTGAGAATGAGCTAAGCATTGGAAAAAACCTCCTCCGTTATGTTTTCTTTTTTTCTATTTAAAAATGACTCAATTCTATTTGAAACCTAGTATTTTAAAATCACTTTTAATTTTTTCACTCTTCACTTGCAAATTATTTTCCAACTATCCAATCTTTCCTGTTCTTTACTTGTTTAATAAAATTGTTTGGTCACTTTCCTTCCGCACCTTTAATCATTCAATCATGTTTATTCATTTGAGGATAACCGTTGAACTTGTCGGGTGTGTTAAATAACTAACAAACTAGTAGAAAAATGCGTTGAGGAGGAGGGATATCTTTTTTCATTTGAAGTACTTCAAGTGGCTCCTTGAAGGGTTTTGGTTGAGGTAGGTCCGAAAAGAGAGTATCATGATTTATGACTTACGTTGTATGTATGAAAAATTGAGAGGTCGGTTCGGGTTTTCCTTTTTATATTTCGTAAATTAGAGTCAGCTTAAACTGAGTTTGCTAAGAGTGAGGAGGATGAGTTGGTGATGAGGGTCATTGAAGAAGAAGAAGAACCAGAAAATGAAGATGAGTCCTTCCGGATTTATTGTAGAGAAAACATTTTCTGAAGATGAACATGTTGAAGAGGGGGCGAGGTGGATGGATGAGACTTGACCAGAGTTCTGACTGACTTGAGAGACAAGGACATTTCCAAGCTCATCATCCTGATCACCCAAGAAGTAGAACGTTATGTCCATCGTGACAAGTACCATCCTAGAGGAGGAAGAGGAGGAGGACACAAGTAGTGTGAGTGGATCAAGGAAGATGAGGGGATGGGATGAGGAGGAGAAGGAGAAGGAGGGATGGGAGGAGGACGATGATAATATTTCTCTACTCAAGTAGTGGCCGTTCAAGAGTCTTGAGACTTCACCACCTGTTTTGTCTAGATCAGAAGAGACGAAGGACGTTGATGTGGATGAGGATGAGGGGGATGAGTCGAGACAGAGGAGGAGGAGGGGACAATCCTTTACTGAATCTAGAACCGTGATGACCAGAGACCCTTCTTCTAGTTTAAACTTGTGTTGATCAACAACTCGACGAACAATCCAGACTACGATGACGACTTCAGTTTGCAACACTGGAGGAAGATGAGGTCCTTCCCGGATTTTTTTCATTTTGATCCTCACACGAACAAATAAAATTGGGTCGTCTTAAATTGTGTGCGGGTAAGACTGGGTACTTTACTTCCTGGCCAAGTAAACTCCGCTACACTAGCAGAGATAAATAAAAACAGCAATAAATTTACTGTCGTTTTGCAATCTTTTAAAAAATGGAAAAAATTGATCTTTTGAAAAGTTATTATTTGAAATTTCCCTGCAGAATAAATAATGACTCAAATGTGAAATATAAAAATTGAAAAAAAACACTGTTTCTAATTCTTTTGAAAAATAAAACTGATGATCAAAATATTTTTGAAAAAATTAATAGTTAGTCTCACTTTTTAGCCAGAGAAGAGTATCAGAGTTTTTTGAGACAAGAGCATCTTTGGATGAGTACAATATGGCCATTCACAAATCATTTAAAACTACTGAAGCACTGAAGACAAAACTTCAAGTTTGACAGTTTGAGCGAGTGACGCCACAATGTTTTATTTTGACTAGCATGACGATTTACTTGGACATTTTCTCATGATGACTTCCCAGTCTCGGACGTTGTCTTGTGAGGATTACATCATCTCAATTCCATTCTGTTGTGTCTTCATATTTTCAGATAATGTTGATGACCAGACGATTTCAAAATCTCTATTTTTGTATTATCATCAATTTTTGATTAGTCACAATATTTATTTATGGATTTGAATTTGGGATGTGACCGGTTCAAATTACGTAAGCTGAAAAGTGTCTTTGAAACCCGACTTAAATAACCACCAGAACTATTTATAATTTTTTTAACTCCTAAATAATTATTTAGTATTCGTGAGTGTTTCATAAAGTGTAAAATAAAAATTTATCAAGTTTCGAAAGAAATGCATGTCTGCAAATAAGAAACGGAGTTCCGAATACTGCCCTTCAAAATTAATAAAAAGTGTGTCAATATTTCTTTCCTCGGAAACTATTATCCGGATTTGTATTGTGTCTACATTTTTTTTCTTCTTTCATGCTGTTTGGTATAGGGATACCCTGCGTGCGCTCACGTCAAGGATCAATCAAAAATTATTATTTATTTATAGACAATTCCACATTTTAAACTCCATACCACACACACACAAATACATACACTACCACCACCACAATGTCTTGGCTTCTCGAATGTGTGTGTGTGTGTGACGACGAGTCGTCAAGACCAATATTTTGTCATAGTGGAGTGCAGAGAGAAATATATTTTTAAATTATATTGTGCCTGTATGCTTCTTCAAATATTTATACTTACCGTATTGTCAGTGGTGCAAATTCATTTAATATTCATCAGCGCTTCAGCTTTTACTAAAAAACCTTTTTTTCTACAATAAAACGTTTGAGCTCCCTCTTATTCGAAGACAATACAAACATTTTTAACTGTTCAAAGGTTGTTGGGTGAATTAAATAGAATTAGTTGAAGGACTTTAAAGGAAGACAATATGACGTGTGTGTCGAAAGATATGCGTGATGTAAACATTGTTTACTGCGAAGGTAAATGTATCCTCATGTGAGAGAGTGTGTGTGTGAGACTAGTCAAAATTTGACAACAGTGTGACATTATTGTTTTTGGAGAAACAAATGACAAGTGACAGGTCAATGTTCACCTCTTTGGTGTCATGTTCCGTACTCTCCAGCCAATTGTACACATTTCGAATAAATTCAAACACAATTTTTTATTTTGAAGTAATAGTAATACTGTTGTATTCTAAATTCGTTTTATTTAAATCTAATTTTATTTATGGAATTTTTTCTGACTGTCTTATTTTACAGTTAAGTGGGGATGGCGATGGAAATTCAATTTAAAAGAAGAGGGTATAATGGTTTGATGATTCAGTTTCAAATACTTGTTCAAATTTGAGAATTCTAATATGTTTTAAGAGTGTTCCCTTCTCAAGTGGAGAAAGAAAGAACACTGTCAGTTTACGAGGAAAGAGTAAAAAATATACTTTCCGTTTCAACGCAAATATTTTTGAATTGACGTCCTCATATTCACCATTGAACGAAGAATTTTAAATTTCAAGACGAAGAAGAGTTTTCTCTACTGATTTTCAATAAGTCATTAAAACAATTGAGACAGGATTGCAAAGTATCCAGAGTTATTTTACAGTGAAGTTATTTCATATTTTACATCTCCGACATTGTAATTAAGAGAGGTAGAGGCGATGAGAAGCTTTCAAACTTTTGACATGAAAATATCCAGAAAATACAAAGAACTGTTAACTTTCACTTTTATCTGTACTAGGTGAAAGGAAGGATATACATTTCTAATTTGGAATGTTTGTGTAGATGTTGAAAAACGGTGTAATATCCAGGGAATACAACTGACGCACAAACACATGGGTTTATGTAATGCGGTTTTGTAATATTAAACTTGACAACAATGTAGAAAAGGAGAAGGGAGGAAGGAAAAGGCAGAGAGTCAAGACAAGGGAGGCTTTACTCTGACCGCTTTACTTTGTTCCTCAAACTTAAGTCTACTCTTAAGTATCCATAAGCCTCTGTACTTTGTGGCTGTAATGTTGTTTAGCAGTTCACTTTGCAATTTTCCACAGAACAGCCGAAAAGAGAGAGAAGAGAGGGGAGAGGGGGGGAGAAAGAGAAGATAGTCCTCCAAGGACTGTACTTTATAAAGTCTTCGACAGTGGAATATGGATGGCTTCATAAAAGGAGAGGACATGAGAAGGAGAGGCTGTGAACTGGAAATAGTTATGTAACATAGAGAGAAAGGGTGAAAGTGAGAGAGAGAGAAAGTGGAGGGACGCGTCCTAGAAAAGAACGTCCGGAGTTTCATCTTCAAGTAGTCCCTAGCATTATATCCAAGTGGAGACCCATCCTATCCAATCTCTCGTCTACAATGAAATGTTCAAGTGGAGAGTGTTTCTAGGTAAAGTTTCCCATAACGGAAGAGCCGGCATCAAGTCTTTGTATACCTATGTCACATTGTACATGTATACGGGCCCAAAAAAGAGAAAGGATATTGACACATAAAGGGGAAGAGCATCTGCAAAATTGTGTGTGTGTATGTCTCATTGAGAGAGAGAGACAAGGAAAGCCGCTCAATGATATCAATAATGGGCTCCATATTCCTCACTCTAGAGTCTTCTCAAATCCTGTCCCATTCACTGGCAACGTGCAAATAGTTCAAATGTGAACTCTGTGTGTGCGTGTCCCACTCTTCCCTTTGTCTCAAGTACCCACATACACATCCAGACACACTGGGCACTTTACTCTCAACCTCTATTACTCAAGCTGTACATGTAGAGTGAAAATTCTCTCTCCCTGCATACCATATTTACCTAAATAAAAGCCCGCTATTTTGTCCACAAGGTGTAATTGGCCCGAATGGTTTTTTTCAAAATCTCATTGAGTTTCTTCTTGACCTTACATTTCGATCAGTACAGGAAGAAACCTTTTCTAGGAGCTCAAATCTTCAAATTGTTTTTTAACCCACGGGTTACACACTCAGATAATACGGTACGTACACAAATGTACGCCGTAACAATACTGAAACTAGAGGACGGGGGAAAGGAAGAATGGAGAATCCTCTGCTCTCAGAGACTCCCTAGAGGATCCCGAGGAAAATTTGAATTTAAATAATCTCTACGGTCGTTGTTCAGGACAAACAGAGGCACACACACGTATGTATATATACGGAGAGAGAGGATTGAGTCAAGTGCTCATTAGAGGAGAATTAAAAGGAGTCAAGGCGAATTAGGGTTAATTAAGGTTATTTACCTTGTTAAAATTAAGTGAAGAGACACTTCACATACAATAGTAGGGAGAGGAAGGAAGAATTTTTCTTGCCCTCTTCTCAAAAAATCTCTTAAAAAGAAGTGGATTTGGATTTTTTTGTTTACACAGGTCGTTAACCCAAGTGTTTTCCTCTTGTGTGTATGTGTGTAGTTTAAACGAAGGGATTACTTTCCCTCCCAATGCTCAAGGGTGGACATGAACTTTAATAAAATAAAAGAGTTGGGATTGCCAACAAACGACGGTGGAGAAGCGAGGGAGTACAAATAACGTGCTTCAGCATGACAATTTCACAAAATTATTATTATTGGTGCGCTTGTGTGTGTGTGTTGTCTCTTGGGTAAAATTCATCCAGCATCTAGAGGGATTCATAAGTGAAAGGAGTGGGGAGAGGGTGAGATGAAGAGAAAGTTGTGATTCCAAGAGAAGAAAATTTTTGGGAAAAATAGATGAGACCGGCTTCACGACGATGGACTTTTAAATCTGACCTCTGGAAGAAAGGGAAAAATTTTCGATGGAGAAAAAAGACCTCGAGCTTCGTACTTGACTCCTTCCCCTCAAAAGGTCTGTTGAACAAACAGAAAAGGGGAAGGGAGCCTGATCTGATATTGGTGGAGGATAATGTGAGAAGGACGAGTGGACGAGGAAGAAAGGTTGGAGAAAGTATGGTGTTCGTGTGTGTGGTGTACAAAGAGAGAGAAAGTCAACCAAGTCATCCAAGCGAGTTGAAAAAAAATGTGGAGAGAGACAGTGAGGAGTCCACACACACACACTCAGTCTCTCTTTCTCCCTCTAACACACACACACATGTATGGAGGACGGGCAAATCAATGGCAATTTTTATTCTTCTAACGTCAACCCTGTGCACCTTTCTCATCGACCGAGACTAATTCAAGCCTACACTCAGACACACACTCACTCTCCCCCACATTCATCTACTCTTATATTGAAAAATGTATGCGTATAGGGTGCCCACGTTACATCCATTCTATTCAAATACATATTATACAAATGTATACGACAATATGTTCTTCCCTTCCCTCTCTCTCTCTCTCTCTCTCTTTCGGAGTGACGAATTGTTTGAACCTTCTTTCCTATGTACACTGTACATACACGCATCAACATTCATACAAAATATATGCAGAATATTTTCAACAATTCTGTACTCCACATTCTGCAAAAACGTGGGTTCATTTACATATACATGAGTGTGTGCCTGAGTGTGTGTGTGTACTGTGTATACAGACAATATGCATACATATAAATAACTTTTTATCACAAACCCCCATCGACATGATTAAACTTCTTTGACTCTCTCTCTCCCGCTTCCTCTCCATTTTCCCTCCTTTCTCTCGCACTCTTCTCTCACTCCCTAACCAACAATCTAATTATGTTACGTTCCATTAATATATGTAACCCAGTGTAATACTTTGTATACACACAGGGAAAAAATGTAAAAGTATAAAAGATAATAAACTCTCTCTCTCTCTCTCTGTGTGTCTTGCTTTCACCCTCTCACAAAACATGGGTAGTTGATGCAAATATCTAATAATAAAAAACTTTGTACAACAGAAACAACAACTAAACGAGGCCACTAATTTGCAAATTGAATAAAACACGAAGTTCCTTCTCTGTCCATCTATCTGAGTAAAAAAGGGTATTGTGCACACACACACACAGTACACACGTCAGTATAAATATGTATTTGTGTTCACGTGATCCTAATGGAAACCATCTCGGAGTACACACTATAAAAGTTACAATGCCCAACTGAGTAAGGTAAAACTCTTATTCACTTATTGTTTTTTTATCCTCATATCCCTCCACCACCTCCTCTCTCCCTCTCTTTCTCCTTCTCCATTGAAATTGTTCAGTGTAAAATTCACACACCCCGCTATGAACACCTTGGATCAATACGTTTCCCATGCAAGAATTTGCATGAAAGACTATACACATGAATAACAGACAAGAGGGAAAGAGAGAGTGAGCAGTGTTGCGATGTACTCAACTTTTTCTTTTTTCCCCTTCGTAAAACATTTAATGGTTGAGTGCGGAAGAGGAGCCGAAAGTTAAATCTAATCTTTCTCCCTCTCCCACTTCTTATCCACTCAACTGTCGTCAACAGTTTAACACTACAATATTAATTACGCTCTGCTCATCCTTCACTTTCCTTTTTTTCTGACAAGAACTGTGAGAGATGAATTTTTTTTGAAAAAAAAAACCAACACCACGGCCACCATCATTCTTCATGAGTTTATTCAGACGAAGGTGGGAAAATGAAGCGTCCCTAAAAATTAACCAACTAAATGAGGAACGGATGTGCACACACGTTGAACATGCGACTTTCTCTTTTCATAATATTTTGTACACAAATTGTGAGAGACATAAATGAGCCCAAATAATTTACTCCTCATTTTTCTCCATTTCCAGCTCACATTTCCCACACACGCAGATGCATTGTGAATATGAGAGCCCCCCAAAAATTTGCGGTAGTACATTCGGTGTGTGTGGAATTGAAAAAAGTTCTCAAATCTCTGAAATTTCTCCCTCCCTTCGTCCTCCCACCCCCTCACTCCAATTGGCAAACGGAATGAATTTGACTGTGGATCCTCCCAACCTTCCTCATTCCGACTGTATGACTAAAGTTACAAGGGGGAATGGAATGTGTAATGAAAAAAAAGTCAGCGAAGCGTACTTCTCAGCATAGATATACGGTAGTCAGGACGACCCTTGCCAAGAAAAACAATGAAAGAAAGAGAGAGACAAACAGACAGACAGTCTAAAATATGTGCAGTAACTACCAGCATATTTATATTGTACATTTATACATAGCACAGTCAAAATACACAAGAGGAAAACGGAGCTACAGGCTATATGGCATGATGGTACTTAAATTTATTTGTAGACTCGTTAATAATAAACAAAGAACGTTCCCCTATAGCTATATCCTTGACCTCCCCCCTCCACTCTCCACACACACACACACAATGTATGTAACTTTAACTGTATTGATTTATAGTTGTCGATATAAAAACAATATATCATCACAAGGCGGATTCGGATTAGGCAAAAAAATACTCCCTTCCCTTGTACTTGTGTTGCGTGTGTGTGTGTTGCAATGGGGAAGGTATCTAATGAAAAAAGAGAGAATTTTATATGCTCACAGCTAAGAGTCAGTCAACCGCATGGAAGAAACTTGAAGAGGAAAAAACTAAGCAATTGAAGAATACTCCTGTCCGGATTCAGCAAATTGCTTTCTTTCTCACTAATTTGACTCCCCCATATTAGATTTGTCTCGAACTGTATACATATCTGTAGGTATGAATATATGCACACACCCGTGTGTAGTCTGTGCATGTAAAGTACACGTGGAGTGGATAATCTAGGGTATGGTATATATGAGGGTGACGAACATTAATTTCAGTTATCAGCTATCAGGAAATTGGTATCCAATCACTGAACGCGTGTGTATGCTATGCCTCGTGCCATTCTTCTCTTTTTCCCATTAGAATAGACAGAGGAAAAGAGGTAAATCAGATCACTCAAAGTCATTTTGTGATTCCTGTGTTGTGGAATGGTTAAAATATTTTCAGTTGATATTTTCTACTCATCCTTTTCTACTTTGTGTATTCAAAAACATCGCCGTATTCCTTTTGTATTCTTTTCGTATTTAGAGAGTAAATATTGTATGAAAGTGCGTCTGTTCATATAATTTGATTGACTCAGGTAGAAGTAAATGAGAGTGTAATTACATTGTTTTGTCTAATTCGCCGAGAAGAATTGCATAGGGACAAATCAATTTTGGAATTATGGAGTAGGGGGGAACAGAAAAAAATAATAAAATGCATCGATTTCCGTGGATGCCCCCTTTTCTTTATTCATTCCAAACGCACACACAATACACACACGAGGACGATGACTGGGCCTATTGACAGGACTGGGGCTAGCTTTCCTCTCTCCATTCTTTTTTGGTAATGTACAGTCACTCGGAATCAATATTTTTCTCTCCCTCTGACTCTCTCTCGGAAAACCACACATACACACATACATGATTGCTGGATCGACTGGATAGGTTTCTCTATAGTGTTGTTGTCACCCGGAGCCCAGTTTTCTGTCCGCAAAATATTCGTAGAATGTACACAAGGTATTTTCCTGCACTAAAAGAGTCTGGATTAGTCTAGAGTGCGCATTTTTGCAATAGAGAACGTTCTTAAACCTCATTCATTGTGACTACAGGACGAGAAAGCTGTGGGAGCCTCCACACACACACACACCCACACCCACTGTGGCAGTCATAATTTGGGGCAGGAAAATATTTCCCCAAGTTTGGATGAACTCAAAAGGGATGACAATGGGAGGGAGGGAGAGAAGGAGGGTGTCAAAAATCCTGGTTAATATTAGAGTGTGAATTAATGTGATCATTTTAATTATCCCCTATCTATCACACACACACCATCATTCTCTCTACCCTCAAGTTGATAGTGAGATGATTGTGTGTGCACACAAATAGAGTCCTGGACCGATCCCACTCAAAAAATTGATATGAGTATGTATGAAGAGAAAACTTTTTTCCCTGGACAAACTTTCACCCTCCCCAAGCGTTGGTAGTTGGTGAAGAGAAAACTTATGCTATGACTTATTTCCATGAAAAATAAAATCTCCCTCATGCAGAATAGAGAGAGAATATTCAATGAGTTAAAGTTTAGAGAGGGGAAGAGGTGGGAGGAAGGAGACCACATTTTATATGGATATGTTTTACATACCAAACTTTTGAATTTTCCTCCCTCCACCGTAACACTGTCTCACTGTGTGTGTGTGTGTGTGTGAATCACGTTCAGTCAGTCACAAGTACAATTTTTCCCTCCTTCCCCACCGCCAAATGTATACATAATATAGTAATGGTATGGTATATTATACATGTTTAATGAAAGCAGAGAGGCCATCACGAAAAAAACTTTCTCTCCCCCCTCGTATGAACACACTCATATACATGTATATGCCTAAAATAAAGTCAGAATAGTTGGAGAAAACAAAGATAGATTGAAAATAGGAGGAAAAGAGGAGTGTGTTTGTGTGTAGAGAGAGAGGGGAAAGCGAGAAAAATGTAGTTTGAATTCGGTAATAATACGTGCCAGCGTTCTCCTACATTTTCTACTCCCAGTGTGTGTGTGTGTGTAAAGTCCAGCACATTTACAAGTCAAGAGAATTTTTCCCTTCTACTCTGCACACCCATGTTACTCCACTCCAGTCGTTTGAGATGAGTGAATGAATAAAACTGAAAAGAGAGAAAAAGTATTGGAGAAAGAGAGACTGGAAGAGAAAGTCAGGAAAGAATGGAAATGGCCATTACCATATTAGAGGGAACGGGGGAATATTTGCGATTAGTGTGCATTCTATGTGTGTTTGTGAGCATGGTTGTGTGTGTGTGTATGTGGAGGTGGATGGATAGTACAGGAAGTTGGCTTATTTGTACAGATAGTATGTAGATAGATAAGGAGAGGAGGGAGTTGGGCATAAAAAAAGAAAGCCAGAGTTAACTTTCCCTTGGCTTCTCTCTCTCCTCACTCCTCCATGAATTATTTATCCCAAGACGAACACACAAGCAGCTGAGTCACCAACGCCTTCAATTTCCATTGATTTCTACTCCATAACCAAGTTCCTACTTGTGTGTGTGTGTCAGTGAGCATACATGTGACATTGCAATGAGGAAAAAAAAATTAATTTTCAAACTGGCCATTAGTCTCAAATGTGAATTTAATGTCTCTCAACTTGCCGTGATGTAAAATATAGATAAAATTGAATATATTTGTCAGATTTTATCGTCAAAGATTCCACGTGGTTGAATTCTACCCTGTCTCTACTTTTCACATTTTTTATAGAATCAATTTCTGGGATTTTATGTAGGGACCCAACAAAGGAATGTGGAAGGAAAGTTTGAGTGAGTTGCGGGTGGAATTCACTTATTAAATTAAATTTGATGTAGATAACTTTGTACTCAAGAAAATTAACTTTGATTGCGAATCAGGACACACATTATTGCTAGAAAATAGCCTTTCTCTACCCCAACTTGGATTTTACATAGGTGTGTACAACAAGGAAAGAGAGAGCAGTTCAACAAATTTCCAAGAATCTCACACATACAATTCTACAACGCAAAAATTACTTCTCTCATCAACAAAAATTTGGCTGCCAGACGGAAACCACACAAACACAAATATATTCCATGTGTACATTTACACACACATGTTTTCCTGTGTACACTGTGTGTGTGCGTGTGTGTTGATGAAATTTTTGTAACTTTATCTAGACTGAAAAAAGTGGGGCGGTAGAGATTCAAGACAGAGATTGAAATTTCCCCGGGCCATTTAAACACTAAACGATCTTAAAGTACGTTGTCACACACAAACACACACACTAGGAACACAAAGAATTTTGGGAGGTGACACAGGATATTCTATAATTGATACTCTCACTCCCCATTCTTCATCTTAAATCAACTTTTTACCTAATATGCAGATGTAAATGTGTGTAGTACACGTATAAAAAATAGTGTATTGGAGGATAACAAAGAAAATTTAATCAAGCTGTGAACTGTTCACATTTCCTCTTAATTTCCTCCCGTCCCTTTCTTTACACAGTTATTTCCCCCCTAAACCTCATCGTTGTATGTTGTGATGTGTACACAAAAAATCAAATTAGTTTGAAGCGCCTACAATCTCTCCACGTTAAACCGTTCAAATTATCCAAAAACTGTTCTACGTTTCTATTTTCGCCCCATCCCAAAATTGTATGACGTCAAATTTTCATATTAACAAGAAATTACAAGGGATGAAATTTTCGACCTGCCAGCTAATCCTAAAAGAAGTCATGAATGACGTCCAGACCTCACACACTCTCCAGTATAAAAAAGACATTTATTGGCTTCTACAAGCTTACTAATACACAAGATATTAGCATTGAGCACGGAGAAAACTCCTTGAGACACAAGTTTGTTGTCAATCCTAACTAAACAATGGCTAAGAGGGAAATTGTGTCTAAACTAAAATTCGTTTTAAGAGGAAAAGTCTGTGGTTTATGATATTGAAGTAATCTTGCATTATTTATTTATTTTTTGTGCACACACACCCTAAATGTATTCATAAATATACTGGATTTTGCAATGTGGCTATTCTTGCCCAATATTTTATTTTCCTTCTTTTCATGACAAATATTACTTCAATTTTGTCCTTTCCATTTACTTTGGTATATTACTTTCTCCTCCATTCCAAAAAAGGATTTATTTTGACAATGTTATTTAGTTATCCATGGAACAGAGTTGGTTAGTTACTCCTAATCCCTCAAACAAATGACCCAACATTAGTCTTCCTGGAGGTGGTGGTTATTAAATTAATTATTACAAAGTAATCTTTCTCCTGGTATAATTTTTAATAATCTCCCTTCCTCCATCCAAACACAACACGGCCACAGGACGTGGAGAGAATTGAAACTTAATTTCTTTATCAAATCCTTATAACTCCATTACATATAACAAGCGTCACACAAACCACACACACAAAGATTCCTAGGGAGTCAATCTTCATTGTCCCATAATTCATATGACATATGGAGAGAGAGAGAACTTTGCTAATAAAAAATGGACCACTCCTAATTAAATTAAATTTATTCAAGGGAGAACTTGATTCACATGTTGTTTCCCCAAAATTCTTCTCTCTGTCTTCCCACACTGCTTGTGCTACACATCTCAGTCTCAAAATTTCCCTGAAAATTTAACGCGCACACAGCCTCAACTCGTAAATTTGAAGAATATAATGTGTACAGAAGGAGAGGGAACAGCAGTCCTCCTTCCCAAAATACAAGGTTCAAATATAATTATTAAGGATTATTTGTGTGCGTTGGAGGGAATAAAGAAAAAGAGAAATGGGAGAAAAAGGAGACGAGGGAGGGTGATCGATGCTTTGAATGCCATGAATACACGCATTGCAATCGCGTTACTTTATAATTACACCGCTTAATTTTATACAACACAAATACCCCTATACACGTGGAAGGGAGATATACTGAACATAGTAGACTGAGGGAAATGTTTGGTTGAAAATATCAAGGACTTTAAATACATCCTCTCCTGGTTTATATATACAATTTAGACATAGATATTATAGTAATGGATTTTCCGCTAGCATCATCGCTCTTGGCTTTCTACTCTTTCACGAGTACAGTTTCGTACAGTACAGAACTGTAATAAGACCATTTCATTGACTCGTTAAGCATATCCAGAGGAGAGAGAAAGAACGACGCATGATTCCATTAGCCACAGTTAACCTTCACTACTTCTCACAATGTAGTCGAGTATAACTCTCTCTCGTCTATCCCATATCATCTGCAGTGTGCCACACACACACACAGTCAACACAGTTCCCTAAAATTTGGAACACATGGAGAACTGTGGAAAAATGCTTGAAACACTCTCACAGAAAGAATTCAAGTGAGAGGGAATGATGCTTGAAAATTGATTTCAAGCCTTTTTCTATCCCTCTTCACCGCATTCTCACATTTTTTAGTTGTCTAAAGATCCTGGGAAGATGTGACCAAAAATCAGAGTTCACGTTCATTTAATAATGGATTCGAGGGTTAATTAACTATTTTAAAATCAATGGAATGTGTTTGTTCATGTGAATTGGGAATAGAATAAAAATGAGTGCACAGGATTTACACTTTTCTCATTATATTTACCTCAATAATTAAGGGCAGTAGTAATAATATTAGAAAATGTGGTTCTCATTAAAGATGGTTGAGGCATAATGGACTGACAAGAAGAAAAAAGTTTGTTTCTCAAATTGAAAAATGAAGACAGGCCTTTTTGCATTTTCTTCACCGCCTAACTGGCTGGCCTCTTCTCAAAGATGGAGAGGAGAAGGAAAACTAGAAGGAATGAGATGATGAAGACTAAAACTTGAGAGCAGATGAAACATGGAAAGTGTCAATTTTGATACATTTCTCCTGCCTTCACAACTCATGGCATCCACCAATTCATCTTCTCTCCTCCCTCTTTCTCCTCCATCTTCTCACAGTCGGGTCATTCTTTTATCTTTAGACCCTTTTGTGCTCGTGTGTGTGTGCTGTGTTATTCAACTCATTTTCCGGCCCAGCACATCCTAATATTTCCAAGCACATAAACAACTCTTTCTCAGCTCTTCATTCCACAATGTAAAAGGAGTGAGGAAGAAAGCTTTGCCTGTATATAAACCTTTCAAACAAATATTTCTCTCCTCATTTTATCCAGAGTTGGAAACAAGTGATGATGATGATCCCACTTGCGCTCTGAGCATGTCGGTTGAGATTAATTCATACAAAATTCACTCTTCAAAGGGGTCATAAAAATAAGAGGAGAAAGCATACCATCTCAATTTTTTCCAAAGCTAATTGCAGTTTAATAATCACTCGGAAAGCTTGCCACTGTTGACTTTCCACCCTCAGTACTCAACTCATGAAAAAATGTAGGAGGGACTAGAAATCATTTTTTAGAACGACAATTTGCATGTAAACCTCTAATCAAGAAGAATTAAAGAAAGATTGAGTATGACGATTAATCTGGTCCAACCAAGACAGAGGAGGAGGAGGAGGAGGAGATTGACGGTAGTTTGTCATACGTCAAATTGTGTATTTTTTGGCTGGATGATTTGTAAATGCAGTAGACTGTGGATTCTGCAGTGTCTTGTCTCCCTCTCTTTCCCTACTTGTGTGTGTGTGACTGAGAAAAAGGATTCTTCACAACGGACCTCTCTCTCTTTCTCTGCGTCTCCTACATAAGAGAATCAAGAGCCAAGATAACTTTTGACTATGAAGTAAATGGTTTGTCTGCATTGTGTGTGTGTGTGTCGTACACTATACATAAATAAAGTACATTAGACTTGTGCTCTTTTTTTTCGCTATGTGCAGAGAACAACTACGGCAATGGGCTACGGCAGAATTTGAAGACATTACAAAAATGCGCTCTGCTGTGTGTGTATGTGTGTGTGTGGAGCTTCATCTTTAGTCCCACAAAGAGAGAGGGAGGGGGGGGGCAGAATATAAATAAATAAAGAAGAGATACATTCCAAGACACATAAAGCAAGAGCCGACTGATCAAGCGTACACAGTTTTTCTTCCCTGCCAAAAGTTAAAGGTATAAAGATTAGGTGGGAGGAGGGGATGAAGAAGAGGAGAGGAGGAGGGAGACAGCGGGGGAGGAGAGAGAGAGCATGTAGACAAATTCATAGTGTAAAAAAATAAATATTTCAACAGCAGTTGTTGGGAAAAGGAACATTACAATGAAAACCGTTTCGGACACTCAGCACACACACACAAGTACGGGGCATGAGTGCACATAAACCAAAGGAAAGGGTCATGATCAGTTCAAACATTTTTTTTGGATGGAGAAGGGAGGTAAAAAGTTTATCCTAGATTGTCCTGTTTGACCTTTTCCCTAAATTTCACTTTAAAAGTGATGTTGACCCTCCTTTCTCCCACCCCCTCACTCAACCACACACACAAAGTATGGTAGCCAAGTAGGGAGGGAGTGAGAGAGAGAGAGTCATTTTTTTGTCCATACAAAATGGAAAATAGGCCATTGCTCGAAATGTAGCAAGACCTTTTCTTGTTTATTGAATGAGTGGCAGAGAAGGAGAAGAAGGAGAGACGAGGTGGGAAAAAACTTTTTCCTTCATCTCTTTCAGTCTGGACTGGAGTCGGCACACAAGAGAATGTAGTGGGGTGTGGAGGGAGAAAAGAAGAGAAAAAGAGAATTTCTTTTATCCTTTTTTTGAAAACTGTTTTGGGAGATAAGAATGGCGGGAGGAGAAAGGGGAAAAGAAGGAGAGAGACTGTGTGTGCCGTGCGCCGTAATCTTGAGTACCTTTTGAAGAAATGAGGATGAAGATGATGTGTCTTATAACGATGGAAACCAAAGAGTGTGAGAAAAAATAGTACGAGGGCTTCGCACTCACTCTCTCTATTCTCTCGGTTTGAATTGAGAGGTAGTATACGGTGAATGTAGTGCTATCGTAAAAATGTACAAAGAAAAGGAAAACCGAGAGGGTGTGTGTATGTGTGTGTGTGTGTGTGGAGGTGGAGCTCTTGCGTATTGTGTAAATAAGCATGTTTTTTGTATGGGCAGAAGACAACGTGTAGGAGAAGGCTTACATTTTGCAAGGCAATGGGAATGAGAATGAGAAGAGCTGGGAGAGTACATGACTTGAGACAAGATGTGTAAAAGTTTAACTTATTTCTCCGATCCTCGTCTCAACAGGGAAGGAGGGAGGGAGGGAAGGAAGGAGAAGAGAGTTGGAGTTGGAGAGAAAGAGTAGGAGCAGTAGCATCACAACAACAACCCAAAGACATAAATAAAGCACCCTCTTGACTATCTACAGATTTCACATAGAAAAACCTTCTCTCTCTCTGTATATGTACTTTTGTCCCTATATCCCTCCATCCACACTCGTGTTGGTGTTGGAAGAAGGAGGAGGAGAGAAAGAAACATGCAAATAAATGCCGGGTAGCTTGTGGGTACAAAATCTGTCTGTCTTTACAAATAGAGAATGAAGTTGCATCCCAAGTTGAGTTGAGCATGGACCAGAATCCAAGGCTTTTGAGTGTGTATTTTTGTATTATGTCATATTATGTGGTTCAAACAAAAAAAACATATACAAACATAACACACAAATTTCCTCTGCTTTGTCAACTATTCTATTTGAAAAATAAATTTAGACTCTCTCTCCATCTCTCTTCCTCCTCCTCCTCCTTCCCCTCCTTCCGTCTCATTTTCACCGTGAGAATAAAAAGACGGAGAAGACGATTCAGAGCAGAGGATAAGACGGGAGGGAGGGAGCTAAAAACCTTCTCACTTAAGCACATTTAATCTCTCTTCCTCTTCTCTCTCTCTTACTTTAATATCCTTCTCATCGCTCAGACAAATTTTTGTACACTCAACACACACACACCCATGTAGAATGGGATACAAAATGTGTGGCATAGAAAAAGGAAACCCGGGAGGCAGCTTTTTCTCTACTCTATTCTATCCCCTCAAATGTCGCATTTGGCTGTCATACAGAACAAATTACTATTGGAATATTATGCCAATGAGAAATTCGCACGTCCTAAATCCTCTTCGTGGTATGTGTGTAATGTGTGTACATGTACAAAACATATAAATCCTTCCTCCCCAACCCCGTCAACTTATCAACTGGGATAAAGAGGAGGACTGATTGTATGAGAGCAAGTCTATTACATAACTCAGTATTGGAATTACATTGTGAATAACTACAGATTTTAAGTAAATAATTTTAAATGGTGGTTATTTAAGCTGAGTACAAATTACGGTCATCGTACATATGTAAAAAATAATTATTCTTCCGTCAATTTGAACCGGACTCCCAAATCCAAAGTGTAGAAAAGTAATATTAATTGATTTTGATTATATGAGAGCATACCAGAAACACACAACAATTCTCGGGAAATCTGACACAAATCCTTCACTAGATCTCCATTTGTCCAAGGAGGACAGAAGCTTTTTAGTTGGTGAATTGATGTCACACACACAAAATCCTCACTCCACTGTATTTTCTCTTTATTTCTTTCCCCTACTTTACAGCTGTAACTGTAGCACAATCCTCAATAATGTCAGCCAATGCAAAATTGACTATTTTATTTTTTTCACAAAAAACTGCCACTCACATCCCCCCACTCACTTTATTTTTCAATGAATACAATATTCATGAGGTAGAGGAATTTCTCCTTCACTTTAAATATGAGTGGAAAATATAAAGAACACACGGATAAAAAGAGAGAGGAATGAAATATTTAGAACAGGTACAAATTTAATTGTCTTTCTTTTTTAAAAAACTTTTTCACATTGACTTCTTTTTTTATTTATTTTAGCAAGCACAAATCTCTCCCTCTCATATTCCCTACACACACGTGGTTCCCTTGACTCGTAGAGTTGAGCACCAAAATACACACATCCACACACACACGATATACAAGCTGAGCACAAATTTAGACTGAGAGATTTTTTCTTTCTCTCTCACTCTCACTCTCATACACTGTGTGTGTCACACACCAATCCAAGAATTTGGAATGAGGGAACGTAAAATTTGGACAAGAAGATGATCCTGATGACACTGTACAGTCAAGTTCTTTTTAGAAATTTATTTGCATTTAAATTCTCTGTACATTTACATTTTTTTCATCTAATGTGAGAGTGAGATAGAAGGGGAGAGGGAGTCACATGTTATCACAACAACTCGTAAATCACAGGTTTGGCTTTTTAGCAAATTACTCTCTCGAACACAGAAAAGCGGAGAGGAGTCATGTGGCTAGCCTTTTAACAATAAAAATGATGATACTCCTACAACTCTGACTGATGATGATGATGCTAATGTGTTTCATGCCTTTCTTCACACACACGCTTACACACACACACACAACAGTCTGTTGTTCCTGTCCATACACAGACACTCTCCAGTCCTCGTGAATGTATATGAATTGGAGTGAAACACTCTTTTCTGATTATTTTGATGATGATGACACAGTCCTATTCTATCCGATCGTCCTCGTCATGTCATGTTGAGGATGAGTCTGATCTTTGCCTCTGGTCAACTTGACCTCACAAATTGTGTCTCACACACGAACCATGTGCTACTGCTGAGTCGCATAGCAGTAGTAGTGAGTAGTAGCGGTGGCGGTGTTTTGTTAGCGGGGGACGGCGGCAATCAGTTTTTGTAAATGTGAATGTGACCAAAAATTCCCACATTCACAGGCAGCACTCAAAAAATCCACCACTATTTTGACACAATAATAAGAAACATGAATTGTTCGTCCTTCCTTTTTTGTGATGTGGAAGCACGAGGAGAGGAGAAAATTTACACCAATTATTTTGAAAAAAAGTCAATTGAACGTTTTTCTATACAGAAATTTCTTCTTCTCTCTCTTCTTCTCTCTCTGAAATATATATCGTTCAAACTTTTCCCTTGTTTCCTTGGTTTGTTCCCTCCCGGTTCGGTTCACAAAAAAATCATCACTCCTCAGTAGTGAAAGTTTTTTTCATTCTGTTCGAGTTGTAATAGTAGTCGTCGTTGTGTAGAGGAGTTCTCTCTCTCTAGCTCCACTTTGAAAGTGTTGAGCGAAACAGAAGAACGAGAGAGAGAGTTGGGGAGAGAGTGAAAGGGGAAAAGACAGGGGGAGGGGGGAACTCCACTCATGATTTCACATTTGAAGGTGGAGGATTGCAACCAAACACTGGAGACCGAAGAGAGCTAATAAGAGGTACAGTCCACGGGAGATTGCTTAGAATCCTTTCCATGCTCAAGTAGATAGAGCAAAAAGAGTGAGAGAGAGTGAGAGTGAGATACGTGTTCTTTGCTGTAATCTAATATAAAATATATTATACGGTTTTATACCATTGACTTGAGGCTGAGACTATACTTGTGTGTGTGTGAGTCGATCCTCCTCCTCTCACTGTACATGATGACACACATACACACACACACATATATACTGTAGACTGTAGACTGGAGAGAGCTGGAGAAAGAGCCTCTCTTCTCTCCTTCTTATAAGTGTGTGTGGATGTAAGGGGAAAAAAATTCTTTTACACAGGGGCTATGAACGTGTGTGTGCACTTGTAGTAACGTTATGTGTGTGAAGAATAGACACACAGCGAGAGAGAGAGAGAGAGCGTGTTTGTGTGTGTGTGTAAGAACATGGACGAAGAACCAAGAAGAGGAAAAGTGGAGAGAGGCTCAAACGGGAGGAAAAACCCGGCTAGGAGAGAGACAGAGGGAAAGACACACACAGCTATAAACTTGGCTGGCTTTTGCGCAGCTTTTCCGCACCGCATCGGCATCAGCATTGGCATCACATTGCTCCACATGCTGCCACCGCTGCATCTGAATTGTGGTAATCGGCACCAGCCCCTCTACTACTACTACTTCCACCACCATCAGTCAGCTTAGGCACAAAGTGAAGGCGGAGGCAAAGGGAAATGTGAAGGCTTTTCCAACACCAGAAAGAAATGAAAAGTAAAAGTTACCTTTCTACTCCTTTCCTCCGGATTCCCTTCACTTTATTTTGACTGGCAAACATACACATGTGTCACTGCATCCCTCCACTTTCTCCCTCACTCTTTCTCCTAGCCCTCAAACTGAATCATGTGTAATGGCAATCATCATAACTAAACAAAGCTATTACCATCTTCATCAATTTCCCATTCACACACCCCCCAAGATTGATTGAGACTCATCTCTCCCTGACTTTCTCTCCCTTTCACCCCACAGTAGGTTTTTTGGTGTGTGTAGAAACAGCAATTATAAATAGCACATCATCTTTTGTTAAAAAAATATTACTCTACTTGACTCCAGTTTTTTCTATCTCTGTTCCACCTTTCTTCTTTTCAATAAAAAAAACTGACTGAACCAACTGCATTGTATAATAGTACATACTGATTTTCTTTCATCTCTTTTCATTCTTTGACTTGTTACTCCATACCAGACACACACAGACACACGCCGTGTATGTTTGTCTTGTCAAAGTGCAGAGAGTTGAGGTAGTCATCGCTTCACTAGGTTCCCGACCATATCCTATCTCTTATTCATATTTTCAACATTTCTCTCCCTTTCTCTTGTACTCCCAAAAGAAATGTGATTTTCTTTTTTTTCAGTCTGACTTTTGAATCTTCTCTCTTCTTGCAATCCACTGACCTTGTAACCCACTGTCCCGTTTTCCACCCAGAGATCCTCCCCACAGCCTAACATATACATACTACATGTTTGTGACATCCCCCACTCATCCTTACCCTTTTGGAGACTTTGGTGCACATGATGACTGAGTAAAAAATCTCAAATTCATTTTTAAAAATCCCACTGTAGCCAACCTTCTCTTTTTCCTTCCATTCTTTTTTGCCTTCGACTGTGTATATTGTCTTGACAAAATTTTGAATATTATCTCCATTCCCTAGTCCACATTCATGAAGTCAAGTTTAACAGGGGGTAGGGAAAAAAGGAGAGAATTATATACGACTGAGTAAATAACCTGCAATCTTAATTTGCTCCACTGTCCTCACTCTTTGCCAGCTTGCCAGTGGATACATACAGAGACAGAGAGAGAGAGAGAGGGAGAGGATGAGTGTGTGGGTCTTTATCAGGAATTCAAATGGGCTACTGCATTCCCATTATTTCAGTCCATTGTACTGTTGAATGAAAGAATGAGGGAAGGAGAGGAGGAGAAGGAGGAATGAAGCTGGGGTTCGGAGAGATAAAATAAATTTCATTGTACGCTAAATTTGTCATAATTTATGTTTCTTCACACACAAGAGTCATGAGAGTGTAGGGAAATTGGGAGAGAGAGAGAGAGGGACATAGAATGTATCTAATCCTTGGCTTGACTCTTTCTCTTCTTTTTGCAAAGACTGAACTCGGCTACATTGGAAAATTTCCCTTTTGGTTGGAGTGTATAATTTTACTGAGCTATTTGTATGCTCTGCCTTTGCAAATAAGGGAAAAAGAGGAAAGGAGGAGAAAAAATTCAAGGAGGCGTCTTCAAGTCGCTAGTAGAAAATGAGACACTATATGTAGTCTCATGTTTTTGGACAACCCGGTCTACCTCCTCCTCCTTTCTCCCTCTCTCTCTCCTACTCTTATTATACTCCCCACTTTCAGAGCTGGCACGAAAAAGAGGAAAAAAACGACGGAGACAGAGATAGACCTTGTTTAATCACTTATTCTGTCTTTTTCCCTCTCTCTCTCTCGCTTTCTCTCTACCCATTTCCGTCATGGAAAGTGAAGGAAGAGAAGAAGGAGAATGACGACATGGAGTAGAATGGAACGGGGGACGGGAAGGTGAAAGATGAAGACAGAGGGCAAAGGGAGTGAAAGCAGCCAGAAAAACTGGAGCATGTTGAGAGGGAGAGTAGACAAAATCCCATCCTCCTCCTCGTGAGAATCTCGTAGAAAAAAGAGAGAGAGAAAGAGAGAAAACAGAATGAGTCGGGAACATTGGAGGGTAGGGAAGGGCAGGATAATGCAATGCTCACTGTAAAAGCGATGTGGTATAAAATAAATCCTAATGTTCTTTTCTTAGCTCGTCAACACTTTTTTTGGAGATCCTTTCCCCTCTTCTTTCTCCACTCCTCTTTTTGAAGTATCTACACTCTTGTTTCCATAAAATAATCCTGAAAGTGTTTATGTTTGACTGTTCAAATTAAACTTCCCTTCCACTGTTCCCTCCGAGACTGCACACAAACAGGGGGAGAGAGTGGGATGGCCCTTACTCCATTCTCAAGTGCCTTCTTCTTGTATGCAGTAATTAGCAGTGTAGAGTTAGATACTCCAAAATTAGTGAACACACATATTTATTAACTGTGCTACTCTATTCCTTACCTGTTGGTTCTCAATATGAAGTTCATACTCAGTTTTGTTGTGAGAAGAAATGTGGAGGGGAAGAGAGAGAGAAAGGGAATTTGTTATGGCCTTCATGTGGACAACTAGGCATATTTTCCAAGAATTGCTCATTAGCATGAAGAAGGAGGAATGTGGATGGAGAGGAAAAATAATTTAATTTTTGCGTGTGTGGTCCTCCTCCTTCTCTCTTTCTCCATAATGTGTGTGGATGTGTGTGCTCATACAAAATTGAGCAGATTCTTCTTTCATAATTAATTAACATTAATTGGACACACACATTATGATGGCAATGATGAGATTATTCCCTCATACATACATGTAGAGGGACAGAGTCACTCTACACACTCTATTATCTTTTTCATTCACCATTTTATTTAATTTCTCAATGCTTCTTCCAGTGTCCGAGAATGAGGTTCATTACCACTCATACTTTATTACAAGTATTGTGGTTTACACACATAAATTAGGTTCAGCCCACAGACTGATTCGGGACAGGAAAAATGTAATCAAGCTAATAATTGTCATGATCACATGTGGAAATCACGACACTTTAATTTATCCTCGTCTATTCATTTGTCCAAGTTCACTTGTGTAATTTTTATATAATGGACTATCCAAGGGAAATCTATAAATAGGACGAAAATATTTGTGGGGATTATTTAATAGTCATTAGAATAAAAAGTAAAATTGAAGAAAATGACTTTCACTCAAACTTTCTCTCAAAATCTACGAATTGGCTTTACAGGGAACACAGCGAATCGTCGTCACATGGTTCCAATTGCATTGATTTCAGTATTCAATCATTTAGTCATTCCACTTCACATACACAGTCTACATTTAGTCGTGTGTGTGTAAGCGAGGATTTGAGTCATTCATGAATTATGAATCACAAGTAGAGTCGACTCTGCAATGGGATGGTGATGGCTGGTTCTGTGTGTGTGACCGCTGGCCCCTCTTGGCTCCCTCCCCTCTCTATTATAATAATATTTAGAGTGGTCCTGCGAGTAGAACCCCACTCTCCAGGGTATTAATAGTAAAATACGCAAATGCGTAGTTCGTGACGTAATAATAACGTCAAGAATAGTGATAGGAGAATATATTCCACACACACACAGACACATATATCCTTGTGTGTACAACATGTGTATACAGCAAACACAGACGCACACACAGTTTAGTTTAGATGACAGAGGAAAAGGAGAGCGTGTAGCGTGTATACACATTGAGATTTCATTGCGGTTATCACAAGTACCTCAACTTATCGTCTAGCCCCACCATCATGATAATAATATGAAGTTAGGGACTTACATAAAAGACTGCACACACTACAATGTGTGTATGGAGAAAGTGGGGAAAGGGAAGAGGGAAGGTACTCTTACTGACTAGTCCCCTTTCTCTTTCTCCACTTTGTATTATAAAATTTCGTATGAAATTTTCTGTAAATATTTAATGAGGAAGGCAATGCCATGGCTTGAAGATTTCTAAATGATATCATTCGACTAAGGGAGTCGTAGGGAGTGGAAAATCTGCAACCAAGAAAAAGAAAGTAGCCTAAACATACACACACCCCAAACAGGAGGGAAAGAAGGAGACGATGACGTGAAGAAACATTGTAAAAGTAATGTGTGTGTATGTGTACAGTTGTTGTTGTTGATGCCAGGCTAAAGATAATGTTAAATATTCCTTCCGTCCTATATCGCATCGTTTGGGGAGGGAAAGAGAGAAAGAGGTAGGGAACCGGGGGGAAAGTACAGCCAACGGCCATACAGGCAATGAGTTTTTCCAGGTAGAATTTTAAACTGTCTCCTCCCTTTCCCTCCCCTCCCTCTCCCCTCCCTTCTCTCGCTTCTTCTCTTATTACAATCTTGGCATGAGAAAAAAGTTTGAGTGAAAGTCAGTTTTAAGCTTTAGCTTGTGGAGAAAGGGTGAGTTGTGTGTGTGTGTGTCGATGTTGCTACTGGTTGTACTCTCTGTATTTACATGTACACAATTTACCCTTAGAATATTGTGTAATGAGGTTATGTCATAGAGAATTAAAGTATTTTTATATACACAATATCCATACCTATGACCTATGAAGGGAGAGAGTGTATGGAAGAGATTCGGGCTAAAAAGACCTTCATTGTATATTTGTGTATACATACATCCACATCTAACTTTCTCTCTGTACATAGAGCAGTGTACATTGAGTAGAGAGAGAGAGACGCAATGCGTCACTTTCTTGGAGATTTCTACATGGCAAAGATTTGAGATTTTTCTTCTTGCTACTTTCTATCATTCTATCTCTTGCGTTGTGTGTGTGCTGTGGAGCAGTGTGGGCCTCTCTTGTTGTACAATACAAGGGAAAGGAAGGGAAGGAGGAAAAAAAACAATGTACAAAAGTCTGGGAGTTAGTGGAGCAGTTAGCAGTAGTAAATTCATATAGATATTTCCCCTCCTCTTCCGTCCAACCACACACACACACGGTCGTATAACACACACTCACTCTCTCACAACAAGCCAGTTTTCATCATGTCGGCGGATATTTTATGACGGTGGCCAACTCTATTCATTTGAACACACACGCTCCTCCACACACACCTATATATATATGCGTGTAGAAATGATACAACGAGAATGGGGTGGGGGGAGTGAGTGTGTGTGTTCAGTCTAACTCTGCATTTTCAAATTAAAACAAGTTATAGCTCTGACATTTATCACATCGTGAGACACACACACACACACAAGCACACACTATCAAATAGAAATTGAGCCAAATTTTTTTTGAAACCCCATATCCTGTGTGTTTGTGTGTGTGTACGTGTACTTTCACCCGGCCCGTGTGTGTTGGATTGAAGATCAGTGAAAAGTCTCGTCACGAGACTTTCGTGATGTACACCTTTTCTATCCTTTAGTATTTACACTTGGAATAATTTTAAGTGACTCCCTGTGCAATGGACACACACTTTCTCTCTCTCTAGTGTTTGGATATTTTGAAGATTAAGTCTCTTGATTTGTCAAAATTCAAATTGTCGCATGAGAATAATTCCCCAGTTGTATGACTGTGTGTAAAACCTTTAAGGTGAGTGTGTGTAAATTTCTTGAGATGGAGAGAAGAGTTTGGCGCACGCAAGTAAAAATTACCTTTGACTTTGTGTGTAAATGTGTACAGTATAAATTTAATAGTTGTATCAATCCCGGTCCCTATAAAAGAGTTGAAATTTTCGAAATCTATAGAAGTAAGAACGAAGTGTGTTTATGTGTTTGTGTGTGGAGGGGGAACTACAACAAGATGATATTGATGAATTAGCTGTAACTCTCTAATTCCATGTCAATTATACATAGAAATGTTTCTGGATTGAGAGCAAGAGAAAGTCTTCATACAATATACACATAGCATAGGATAATAGCTAAATGCAAAGTAAATACAAAAACATGGATAAGAGTTGAGACATGCACGGGATCGGGATTGAGTGAGTGTGTCCATATACGGAGGAGGAGGTACATTCACCTTAGGATGTAGAGATTTGCGACATGAGATTAGCTTTATGGGAAATAATAGTGTGAGAATGGATTTTCCATTACTGTGAAGGGTACTTTCCGGCAGACACACACACACAAACTCACTCTCAGAGCACAGAGAGAGAGGGAAGAGAGAGAGAGAGAGAGATGTATGTAAAATCGTAAATGTTTATGTAGGGAGTAGTAGATCGTCCAATGAGCAAGGAATGACTTGCTTTACTCGGAGGTGAAAAAGCGGAATGAAATTTTACTCTCCAAACCTCTCTCACATGTACATGTATGTATGAACACTCACACTCTAAAACCTCCATGTATGGTGTATAACAAATAGTGAAAGGAAAAGGAGAAAGAGGAGAAAGAGAAAAAGAAAGTAGTTTCAACTTTTAAGGTCTTGTCTAAAAGGAAGTAAATCCAATTTCTCTCGCCTCCTCCATCTCCACTTTTTATGTATCTTTTCCATGTCTCTGGAAGAGAAAGAAGAGGAGGAGAAAGTAGGAAACTACTTTCGTCCTGTGTGAGTGTGGAGAGAGAGTGTACCAACTAATTTTTTTTAATTTCCGACTAATAGTTAGTACAACCAACCAACACCATTTTTGTGATATCTCTCTTCCTCCTCCTCCTCGTGCAATGGGATTCTCTTCAAGTGGAGAAAGTTCAGCGTTGTTATGATGATGTTGGAGGAGGCTGAGGAGGAGGATAGGACGCACCTGGGCTGTCCTTGATTCAAATGTACAGTGTCAAAGCGGTAATATAAACTGAGAATATGGACAAATGAATGGAATGGGGAAAATAGGAAGAATATTTTGATATGACATTCAGAGAGAAAGTGTGTGTTTGTGCACACACACATAACACCGACAATCCCATGACATCCTGGGCAGAACATCAATCTTTACACTAAATTAACTCAACATGGGTGACCGTGGGTGACTTGGATTTTACCAACTTTCCTTCCGATTCTTCACCCGTGCGTGCGGGCGGGTGTGTAAAGTGTGGCTTTCCATTAAATTATATGGTATAAATCATTCATTCCACATGTCTAATTTGGTCTCCTTTCCATATGTACGGAAATAAATGTATTTTTAGTAATCGTGAAATTTGTGACCCAATGAAAATTTGACTGGATTTTTCCAGTCTCCTTCATACCAAACCATCTACATGTATTATTATTATTATCAGGATACTGCCTACGTAAATAAAAACAGAAGAGGAATTGAAAGGCTTTCTTTGGTGTGCAGGGATGGAATAGCAATAGAGACATATGGTATCAGTCAAATTTGCACATAAATGAACCCCGACTCCGATCAACCTTTTGTTCTTATCAACAGTTCTAACCACACCTCCGGTTTACTCTCTCTCTCTGGCTGAATCCAAGTTAATTCAATTTGAGAGGTGGTGAGAAGAGTGAGTGGAGCTTTAACTTTTTCAGGGAGAGGAGAACCCTTCTGCATGTTTGTGTGTGTGTGTGGAAGGACGTGTGGCTATGGGTTAAGCCGTATATGAAATAAAAGAACAACAACTGCGCACAGTAATTTACAAAGATTGCTTCCTGACACTTGAAAGCCTTCTCCCTCTTTGCCACACACACAGCACGAACTTAATCAGAAGATCTTTTGATTTGTGTTTATGATATGGTGTACATTGTGTATGTGTGTGTGGGAAACAATAGGGGTTAACTGTCCTCTGTACATTAGATTTAAACTATTTAATAAAAGTGTTATGCTAAGAAACGAAAATGAAAGTAATAATCAAGCCTGCAGGAACAATCAGCGAAAGTAAATAACTTAAGTTTAGAACTTTAAAAATGTTCGAAAACTTTTGTTTGTATAGTCCATGTTGCAGCAGTTACTAGTAAATAATTTTTTCTCACTTAACTGGAAATCGTGGATGAGAAGAACGTTAAATCCATACTTAAAAATTTTAATTATAAAAATTAAATTCAAGAAAGCACTCGTCTCTTTTTGCCTCCACTATGCCATATTTTCATGATTTTAATCCCTCAGTTTTCAACCACATAGAACTTGAAGAGTGTACCCTAAATTCATATAGGTCTACTCCAAATTTGTATATTTAGTGTATGGGTGTTTGTACTCAATATATATGGAGTAGGGTAATAAAGTTGTGTAATTTAGACTGTAAAAAATTTATTGATTACTCTCTCCATACTGACCTGATTGCCAATCATATGGACTCTTTCATCACCTTCACCCCAAATTTCTTTATTATTTATTTGTTGTGTTACTTCAGCACGCACTCATGACTCATGAATTTCTTTCTCTGTCAAGTAATTCAGCATCTCCATCAACCTACATTCAGTCTCTTATGTTGTACTATTAGCCACACATTGAGAATAAAATATTCAACCGGTAAATATTTTTATTATTGCATTTAAATAAAGGTCTCTCTCTTCAGTGTAAAGAAACAGATGAACGAAAGGGTTAATGTATGTAGAGTATTTTGTGTTCTTCTGTTTCCTATATTGTATGCAAGGATTATAGGTGGGCGGATTGGGGAGTCGAGATTAAATGGGAGGACATCATACTCCCTCCAACCATTTCCTTAGTTTCCGTTAGGAGAACGTAAAAATTGAAGAAGGGAAATAAAGAGGAGACGGGGAGGACAGTCAGCAAATGGATAATGGATAATGGGCCATATTCTCAGAGTGACTCTTTAAAAATTCACGGCCCAGCCGAGTATTAGATATGTACTCAGACTTCTTCCTAATAATATATTCTCAAATGCAGTTCAGTCCACAGTTTTGATGAGGAACTTTTGAGACAAAAAACTCCCCTTTTCTTCCTCCTTTCTCCCCACAAAAAGCAACCTTTAATTTCTGTATTTTCCCTGTCTAACTGTCAATACCAATGGAACCACACATTGCAAGACGACAGAATCCATGGCTTTCCTTATTTCATTATTATAGTTATTCATAATCATAACTGACAAATATTCAAATAGTTATTCAGACAATTTTTGTGGTAAATACGGTACATCTTTTTTCTACCTTCCAAAATAATCCGTTGGTAACTCAGTAGCAGATTTATTCTCCGAACCATTCAATAGATTGGCCCATCTCCCCAATACTGCTTTGTCTTAGTTACGTGTAAAGTTGAATGACCCAAACGAAGAAATAAGAAAAGTCATGGTAAATATTTAAAATTTCATTTTTTAAAATCAAAACTTTAATTTATTATATGCCCATTTCCAATAATATTTTCTACTTGCCGAACGGAAGGGAGAGAGGGAAAGAGAAAGCAGTGACTTTCTCCAAAGAAAAATGAGAGGGGAATTTTTTTTGTAGCAAACATTAGTGTATTAAGAAGCCTTTCTTGAAAAAACAACAAAGACTGATTGAAGGTCTTAAGGGTAAGTGTGTTGATTCCCTTCAACTTCTCCCACTTTCCTCTGTGTCTGCATGATGATGGGGAGGAAATCAAGTGAACCGAATGATGACGATCATCAAACATGGAGTCGGTTGCCAAATGAAAAGGCATTTTCATTACCTTTAATCTATTGAAACATCCCTCCTCCTCCTTCTCTCTTTCCTTCTTCTCCTCTTCCTCTGATCTCTGCATTCCGCATCCTCGGTAAAGTGTAAAAAAACTCATCAAGTCAAGTCATTCTCAATTCTTTTGAATTCTCATTTCAATACAAAAAGTTATACCGTCCAACTCAACTTCAGTTCAACAGATCCTCCTACTTTCTCTTTCTCTTCCCTCCTCACTATGACTTTTATCTTTTATATTCACAAATTTAATTAGTTTACTCCCTTCTGCCAAAAGGAATCTCATCGTGTAAGTTGAAATGCCTTGTCAAAAAAATTAATAATAAACATTCATAGGTCTTGTTAATTAATTTCAAAAACTATCTTTGGACAGATACTTTCCCTCATTCACTTTCTCCGTTGACAACTATTCAAGGCAAAATTTCACACCTCTCTTTTATCCTTCCGAGTATGAAGATATTAATTATAGAAGTTTGAATGTGTCATGGTGACATTTAAAAATGCTAGACCACACTCTCTCACTCCTTCCTTTCATCTATCCATTTTGACACCTTTAAAAAATTTTATCTAAAATAGTCAAACTTTTTCTTGTAATTTTCGGCTTTCTAGGAAACAAAATGTTGCAGAAATTTATGACCCGGACACTAATCTCCAAATTTCCAAATTCCTTCGTGATCCTACGACTACGTTAATGCAACATGGAATGGGAATGTGGGGTAGCTAGAGTTTATAACGTTCTCCGTCAGCTGGATTTTTCAAAGTATTGTTTAAAAGTAAATTCATTTTTGGAAAGTGAAATCAAAGAGTCTAACAAAGGTATAAAATGAGTAGAAGAGTTTTTTACTGGCTGCCACTCAAAACCTTCAAACTTATCATTTTGACTTTGGGGAAAAATCCCCCGTCCTCAACCAGCCATCCTTTTGTCGGCGTCCTCTCTCCTTCTCTCTCCTTGTCCGATCTAACTGAATGAGGGAGATTCACAAAACGACAGTACACACAGAATAGCACACACATGCACATCCAGTGTGTAATGAAATGTAAAGTAGAGCAGTGCTCCATAAAACCTTTACATTTCCCCTCCTCCTCGTCCTCCCTCCCTTCTTATCTGTACAGTTGGACCCACCTATTTTTACAATGGTAGAATATTCAGTCAAGGTTTCCCTTTAAATAACTCTCTGGTCTTTATCCTCTTGGTATACAAGACAGGAGAAAGAGGAGGAGAAAACGACAAGCGTCTCTGGAATAAAACGGGAAGGACTGTTTAAACTTAAATTAGTTTCCAGTTTTGAGGATCTTTCCAGCCCCTGCCTTCCTCATTAAAAGTGACAAGAAGACAGTCAATTAAATAATTTCACTGGATTTTGAAATGGAACTTGTCATAAGTCAAAATTATATTTTATAATGCTTAATTTAAATGCAATTAGATATGGAAGGAGTTACTTCTGTATTGTATTGTCAACTTTATTGTACCAAACCAAAGTACAGTGAAAGCATCAAATGATATTTAATTCGTTTGACTTGTTATTTCAATAAATAATTCCACATTTTCTTTCGCTCTTTTCTTAATTCTTTTTTTATGAACAAACATTGGATTTCGTCCATGTGTGTGTAAATCACAAAAAATTATTCTTCTCCAGATCATGGCTGAACGGTACGAAGAAAGGAGAAAATCAGGTGTAAAACTTGGACTAATTAAGAAAGAAATAGTATGGACAACGTATGAATAGACAAATTTTAGTGGTTGATTGGGAAATGGCTGAGACATGATGGAGTCTACCAGCAGACCACTGGCATGCAACTTTTGACTAGTAAACATAATGAGAGAGACATTAGATTACACAGGATCAATAGTCTCCCAATTAATTTTGGTGAGTCAAAGGAAACCCCAATAATTCTCCTTGAACTCACCAGGAAGATATGACGGATGTGCTAAGATTAGAGAAGACTGGGAATGGTAATAAACATTCTGAATGTATATTTACACATGTACATGTATTGTCGTGTATGGTTACCACGTTCAGATTTTCTTCATTAAACTAATGCAGCTATGTATTATGGATGGACTTAAATAAGAGGAAGGAAAGGTGGTGATGAGATAAAAGACCCTCCTCCTCCTTTTCATCCTTTTCCTTTTTTTTCTTGTATGATACGATCATATCGCCTTTCTCCTTCGTCTGGAAATGAACGGAGGGATATCGAAAGCATGAAAGAAAAAGAGGTAAAGTAGATGATAATATATTATATCCATCCTTCCTAAACACAAATACACGCACACATACATGTACATAAAAAGAGTACAAATTGGTGGTAGACGACTAGTGTGTAAAATATATGGGAGAGACGTAGGATGGCGTGATATTTTTCCCTCTCTCTCTCTCTTTCCATCTTTTGTCTGGAAGCATGCATTCGTTATTGCACTCAAATAGAAATCTAATGATTTATTAACGAAACAAAGAAGATTTTTCATAGTTTTCCCTTATCTCGCCCCAAAAGAAGCACACACAGGATGAATGGAATTTACCCCACATTTCTTCATTCTCCAAGAGTTGGGAATTTAAGAGTGAGGGAGAGAAGGATGTGGATGTGCAGAAATTGTTTTACCAAAATTTGTGTGTCCTCCTTGGTATGAACATAAATTTCGGGAATGTGCGTGGCTGGAAGGTTCAATACAATTTTGTTGACTACCATTCCCTCATACTGGAGTGTTAATTTGACAATCTAATTAGAAAAGCTCTTTGGAGATGAAATGTAAAAAATTGGTGCTAAATATTTTGAAAAATGGGATGAAAAATAAAAATCTTCATGTAATTATTAATTATCGGGTAGAATTGTGGGTAAAAAATCAATTGACTTTGTATGTAAAATTTTTCCATTGTGATATGAACAACGGACGGAGATCCTGGGAGTGGACATACTTTTTAAAAGTGCAAATAAATTGACCAACTCACGCTTCTCTTGACGCTCGCACATGAATATGCTGGAGCATACACTCTGGGATGGAACAAGCTCCTGAGATTATGACTCCCGTCATCTTATTCCTTTTTAAAAAATGGTTCCTCTGCTCCTATATATGTATGTGTTCTTTATGTCCTCCTCTTCCTCTTTCAAAGAATCACTATTTTGTCAGACAAAAAATCCATCTTGTTCCTCCTAATTTTCATAATAAATACGACCACAGTCCAAGGTTGCAATCACAGACTCTTCCTCACATTCATCCAGGTACTTTTTGGGTGTATATTGGGAAACAAATTCGAATCAGTATTGTTACAAATGTTCTCTTTGGTTGGATCAAGCCGGTCCTTTCTTCACAGCCCTGATTATTACGTGTAGATGCCTAATTCTATGTTCATACAATTTGAGCAGTGAGATTCTACTTTGTAGAAAAAGACACTTGGTGACAACATTTCGAGCTTAATATTTCTCTCTCAATGTAATTGTGTGTGAATATATACTTATTAATTTTCTTTCTCCAAACAAGAATTTACTACCACACACTGACAGTAGCACTAATTATGACCGGCACACCTACTGCGTATGCCGTTCTCACTCACTTTCTTAATTTCGCCGGCTCGGAACACAAAAATGTGTACAAAAAATGAGACTGATTAAAGACAGATTAGAAGTTTATGAGTGTGTCGGTGTGGAGTAATTTCTCCATTGGACGGGTTAAAATTTATTATATTGTCAGCCAGAGTCACACTTCCCCCCTCTCAAACTATACAGAGTTTTTGAAGGCTGTGTGAAGAAACGTAAGGAATCACACACACACTCACGAAAAGAGAGGGTAAGAGCGGAATTCCTGTGCACTGCAAAACTTTCAACGATACTCTACCACTCTTAAGATGCGATCAACAGATGAGACAGCGTAACTACCCGATTTTCCGCCCTTCTCCCTCCAATAAAAAGAGGATAAGTGTATTTATGTTTGTATACTCAAGGAAATTAGGAGGAGATTTTGTAATCCTCCTCTTCATATGTTTCAGTCACTCGACTCCTCAAGTAGATATTCAAATTTTGAAGCTCCCTCACAAAAAAAACAATTCAGGAGTCACAAGAAGAAGAAGAACTGCAAAAATTTTCACTGTCTATTTTTTCAAAGAATGAAAATCACTGGAAATTCCTCTCAGCTTCACACAAACGGACAAATATTGAGACAGAGAGAAATAGAGAGAGCGACAGTCTAAAGTGAAAGTAGAACACACAAAGGGTTGAAGAGTTTGACTCCCGCAACTGTCGACAATTAGGTAAATTGTGATTTATGATTTCGACTCTTCACACTTGATTAGAATATCAATGACGTCACAATCCAATTAAGACTGAGGCTTGAGTGAAGTCACACAGAAACACATTTGACACACACAGTACACTGAGAGAGAGAGAGAGTGTGTGACTTCTCATAATCTGTGACTTTAATTTTGGGAGATTTAATGTGTGTGTGTGTGGTGTTTATGTATATGTGTACGTATGTACTCTCTCACACTTAGGCACACAGCACGACCACCTCAGTCAGTCCTCTGTCCCATCGCACTGTACATACAATGGGTAGAGAGAGCAGACGAATGGACTTGTCTTTGTCTTGTGGGAGGAAGAGGAGGAGGAGGGAGGGGGAGAGGAGGATGGATGTACATTTCCATGTCTATGTACAAGCCAGCCAGACATGGAAATTTTGCAATGGGAAGTTTAGTCAGCCAGAATATGCGTCAGTTTGTTGGACACACAAACTACAAAGAGAGGGACAGAGAGAAAGAAAGAGAGAGGAAGAGATGGTGAGATGCTGCTCACAACACACACACACACACACCCACAAAGACAAAAGACGTGTATATACGGGAGAGTGAGAAGGAGGAAAAGGAAGAAAGGGTGAGTAGAAGAAGACGTTGTTGTGTGTATTGTGTGTGTGGAGTGGAGGAGTTGAAGCTCAAAAGCCAGCCAACTGATGACTAGTAAGATTTTAGAATGCCAAGATTTTCCACTGATTTGTACAGAAACAGAACTTGTGTTCCCTATCATCTCCTCATCCTCTTCTCTTCTTCTTCCTGTTCCTCCGCTTCTTGATCTTTTTCGAAGCATTCATAGTCCCTGCTGCACTCAGCCGTAGCTGTATAAATGGATCAAGTCCACACATAAACACACACAATAGACCGTTCATTCATCCAGATGCTCCAAACAAGACGATAGTTTACACGAAACACACGTTCAGATTCCAAACCCCCCTCTCTCCTATTTTTATTTGTAAAAATCTCCTCTCCTTCTCTCTAATGAAGGACGAAAGCCGTACAAAACCAATACGTGTGAAGGGAGAGTTTGAATCTTCAGAAATTTTAATTGAATCACAATTTCATGTCAAAGTAATTAAACCAATTAAAATCTGTCTAGTCAGTCTCCTTCTCAATGATGAACGTTTCTTGGAATTGAGGAAAGAAGAAAGAAAGAGTGGTCGAAAAAATTTACAAAGCGAAGGAAGACAAACCAAGGAATTATAATTAATTAAACTAAATTGATTTGAAATTACTCTCACTAATCCTATCTTTACCATTGCACTGCATTGTCGAGTCATGAGCCTTGGAATCAAGACTAATTAACATTCAAGGGTTTTAAATAAGATTAAGCAATTCATCCTTCTTTGACTTTCTCCTCTTCTTCTCTCATCTTCCGTTGCGAATGTGGATCTCTCTCACTCATCACTTTTCTATGTTAAAAAGCAAAGAGCTGAAGAGAGAGAAAAAGAGGTTCAGGATAAAGGTGGGGAGTGACAGGTGGGTTGGTTTGTACAAGGATGAAAAAATGCACCATACCTATGCACATACACGCAAAACAATTTTCTCTGAGTTGGTACATGACTACTATGGGAATTGTTGGAGGGAAGGAGGTGAAGGGAGATGCGTGAAAGTGGCGTCTAAAGTGTACACAAAAAGTTGTCTCAACATGAAGGGAACATGCAGAAATGGGCGGGATGTGAAAGAGAAAGACAGTGAAATTCCCACCCCCTCTCTTCACAAATACACACACACATATCTTTTGGTTCAGCTCGATTACCCTAGTCCTAGGCTTAGGGTACACTCACTTGTGAAAGAGAGAGAGAGAGAGAAGAGGAGAAAGGAAAAACTTCAATGTCCAAAAAAAGTAAAAGACTTTCACTTGTAAATGAATTTAGTGATATAGAGTCACACTGGGCCTCCTTTTCCGTCGTCTGTAAAGACACAGACAAAAAACACACACTCAAAGAGGAGGAGAGAAAGGGGAAGGGAAAGTCTCACTTTTCACCAAATCATAATAGTAGAGCATATGGGAGAGAAAGGGCATACCTTCATCTACAACGAAATGGAATGGTGGCTGCTGCTGTTGCCTTGTTACATGGCATTCCGCTCAACGACGCATTAGCCGGGAAAGAAAAGTTTTCTCAGAGTGGAGCATTCCCTTCCCTACTCCTTTCACAGTCACTTTCTCCTTGTCTTGTTGTTCAGGGTATGTGGATTATAATGTAAAAGTTGTATGCGTTGTCTCATAAAGATTTGACACGAACCCACACAGGACAGAGCGTGATTTATGCTGGCAAGGAAATATTATGTACAAACCTTTTATGGAATACGTAAGAATAGTACACAGTACAGTGCAATACTCTCTGCTGCAATGAGAGGAATTGACATGCTTTTTCCTGTTTATTCTGTACCTCTCTTTACAGGCTACATTGGGATTACAAAAAATTACATTGTGCACATAGAAAATATGTACAGCGAATGGGAAATTTTAAATAAGAAAGTACCAATCTCATGACCCGTCCTTGTTTGTTTTCAAGTCAAAATTTGGAGTGTGTCAGTTGCGTTGGTAAAACGAGAAGAATTTTTTTGATTCGTTTGAAAATTGCACGAGAGAAAATGATTTGTCATCAAACTTTCTGTTCATGACGGATTATAGAGGAAAGCTAAAAGAAAGTAGAAGGATTAAGACCATTAGCCTGGGTTTATGCCATGCAGTCAAAAAATGGGACTCAATGAATTTGATTAAATATTTTATAGTGATTGTGGTGTGAAGAGATTGTCGTTTTGAATTATTTAAGAGGGAATTTTCTCAAATTGAATTTGTCCGCTGGTTTTCTTGTGAAAATGAACAGAGAAAAAAGATAGAGAAGTGAAAGTAGTTTAAATAATTTTTAAAATGATTTATTTGTTATTTTTCTAATCTTGTAATTTGAGAGGACTAAATTTAGACGCGATGAATAGGTTTGCGGGAAGGGTTTCATGTACACATACACACACATATTAAATTGTGTGTGTAACAGCCTTTTGAATCTACAGAAGGAAAATGACGCAATCATTGAGATTCTGGTTAAGAGTTGTTGGTTTATGTCTTGTGTGTTTATGTGTGTGTGTTGTGTACATAAATACTTTCTCTGTCTCCTGGCTCACAAACTTTTATGCGTCAGTCTGGCTAGAGAGAGAATGTGTGTGTGTGTGTGATGGGGAATTCATGATTTGTCTGCGTGGTGATGTTGATGGGGGTCTCACATTACCTTTGACTCGACATGCAGACTGGACCAAAGCAGAGTACAATATACACAACACATACACAGAGCTAGAATAAGCTCTTACAGAATTTAATGAAGCCTTGCGTGTGTGTGTGTAGATTGTAGATATATAAAGGAAATCAGTACGTTTGAAAAGTCTGAGTCTTCCTCACATCACAAACACACAAGCCCGCAAGGAACTTTCTATTTCTTTATTTATTGTCTAAAGTTGGGGATTCCATATCTGACTTTGTATTCATCTCATTAAATAGAATTTTGAACTCTACAAGTTTGGGGAAAAGGCACAAAAGCATGGAAAAATCGGAGATGGAAGCTTTGGTTGTTCAACATGTGCAGAAATTTTCGTCTTCATAAAAAATTATGGATGAGATGATAAATATTGGCTTAATTAAAATTTGGACAATGAGAACAAGTGAAAATAGGCGTATGACTACAAAGGGAAAGCTAGACTTTGCCCTTTGTCCCGTAAATAGTCCCTGAGCTTTCTGTAATTCTCTCCAGCGTACACTTTGCTTTGTCTGTTCAAAATTTTCGTATTTATTTTTGGAATCATTGGGAAAGTGAATTATAAGAACCGAACCATTAAAATTCCATTTAGATAATTTTGGTATTACATCCAAACACTTTACCATAATTTTACACATGAATACAAATATAGATGTCAGTTTTAAATGCATTTCACACACAAGCAAACACAATTGTTGCAAGATAAATCATGGCGAGAAAAAAAACTCAAAATTCCACAATGTCTTTCTTAGTAAACTCTTACAGACAGTGTGTGTATGTGAGGGAGAGAGAGAGGTGGAGAGAATAGACACACAGAGTTCTCACTGTCTACATTTGCAAAGGCTGAACCCATGACCATCTGAAGCGGGTAACCCGGGTAGTAGTCTGTGTATTGAGCGGAGAATTGTCTCTCTCCAATTTCTCTGCCACTCGACTGTACACTCTGACGACTTGCTCTACTCTCACCATGACATTCTTCCGTTTGCTTTATTCCCTCGTTGTCGACTCAAGTTAAGTCAAATCAAGAGAGAGAGAGAGAGAGCGTAATGCATGCACTATCGATTTGAACTTTTTCCCTTCAGATTCTGACGCCCTTAACATGCCTTCCACATGCTCTCTCTCCCTCTTTCTCCTCACGCTTGTCTCCATTGCCTTCTGACCGCTTTCTTCTACTAAGGCACTGTCTGTATTCTACGCCTCACTCCACCATGCACAGCCTCATTTCCACACACACACACACACACACACACACGTCCACACACACAGTCCCTGTTTTTGTCCTTGTGTTTGCATGAGTTCAAATGGAATTTACTCCATCATGTAGAGTCTCCACTTCTCTTCCCCTGTAGATTGAACTATTGACACGACACAGTCTTGAACACGCAAGAATGAAACGTAGTGTGAGAGAAGTCTCAGTTATTTCCCTGTGTATAAAAAAGAAAGGCACTTTCTCCTCATCTGGTCAATACAAAGAATAAGTCTCAAAAAACCCTTTTGTTCCTTCAAGTCCTTGAGGGACCACCCAATTTTCATGCTAAATAACTCAAGAAGCCTTGTTCATGAACTTTAACAATTTTTTACTTTTTGACACAAAAAAAATCTGCATCCTTTCTCTTTTTTTGTACATCCTGACACCTTCCAGATTTGTCAATCTATTTCTTCGCTACCTTCATTCCCCCTTCATGTTCAACCTGACAATGATTCTAATCAAATCATTAACGTGTACCTCATTTTCCCTCCAATTCCTCCTCCTCCTCCATCTGATATGATCACCATGGCCTGTTCTATTTTACCTCTAATGTATGATTAACATTGCTTTACAATCTTTGGCTTGTGGACTCTGGAAGTTTTTGTTTTTACTCATACAACCGACCCCTCATGTTATGTACCTCTTACACGGAGGAAAAATGGGGGAGGAGAGGGTCTCCGATATGTTTTTTCAACTTTGTCGTTGTCCTCACGGAACTGTCGCATTTATGAGTCTGACTGAGTTTCGGCTTGACTACCTATCAGCTCAGAGAGAGAGAGAGAGAGTCAAGTCGTAAGTCAAATCATGCATACACGCATGACATGTAAATTTTTATCTCTTTGCTTTTCAAAAAAATTCCCCTTCTTCTTCTTCCTCCTCTGCTTCTTCTCGAAGGAAATTATTCCACAAAATTAGTTCTTTACATTATCCTACATATTGCAGCACAGTACAATACACACACACATATGTGTGTGCCCCATGTACTTAAAAAATTGTATCACAAAGTAGCATGGCACGAGTAAGGCCCATGTCATGGTGGAATATTGCGCAATTTTGAGAATCACTCACGAGTAAAAGAGGGAGGGAGGGGGAAGGAGGAGGGTAGAATACAGCGTGAGACGACCTCAATACATCATAAAGATGAGAAGATTGGAATTCATCGCCAAGAATTTACTTTTCAGTCAACTCAGAGTTGGCCGCTGGGTCGGGACTAGAATTACTCAAACTCTTCTCCTCCCTATCTTTCCCTCACCTCCTCCTCCTCCCTCCAATGAGATGAGCATTAACAAAATGAACATACACACAAATACATTCATCTGCATAGGATTTGTCACACTGCTGCACTGCAGCTTTGACAGGGGAGCAGATGAAAGAAGACGAAGGAAAAGATGCGAATTCTTTTCCCTCCCTCTCTCTCTCTTTCAGAGGGGAAGAGAGTGAATGAGGAGGGGAGAAGAAAAGAGAGGAAAAAATTCCATGTGTCTCTCTGTCTCAAGGAGTCAGAAGAACGCATCAAGAAATCAGAACAAATGCCACTTTGCCCATTTCCCTTATGACCAGATCAGACCAGAGAGAAATAGAGGAAGAGAGGGGAAAAAAAGAATCTCAAGTGGAATTCGAATTGTTTCCGAATCTTCCACGGACTGATGGGTCCCTTTGTTCCTGGACTATAGCACATTTTTCCATGTCAGACGTAGTGGAAGGGGGGAAAGAATGTATACATAATGTATTTTGTGGGAACAAGGGGGCTTCGTCCCTATATAAATAAGTAGATATAGGGATTTGGGAGGGTATCATTTGCCTTGTGACTCACTTTGGGAGAAATCCTGACTAGTCTCCATCTTCTCCTCCTCCTCCTCTCTCCTGTACATCCTGTACATTCCTCTGAATTAAGTCGAAAGTAGGCTACACTCAATGGCTATTACAATCTCGGATGAAACTTAATTAAGATGACTCTGACTCTTCCATTGATGCTGATTGAACACGCACTTTATTCTCCACAATCTTCTTCTCCTCCTCCTTCTTACTCCCCCTCCCACTCCTTTTATCACTAAATATTTAATCTTTCAAATGTAGCGTGTACAAAGTAAAAAAAGAGAATGAGGGGTGAAGATGATACAAAGGGAGACTCTCTCTTCTTCTACCATTCTTTTGTATTTTTTGCACAAAAAGTTGAATATTTTACTTTCGTCTACTATTCCTTTTACTCAATATTTCACAATTTTCCCTTTCGACAAAGGGAGACAAAATTTTGGGTGTGGAGAAAGTTAAAGAATTTGAAGTTGAAAACCAGAATATTCCACGCTTTTTAATCAGTATAATTTTTTTTACCTGGAATTTCAGTCGGTAATAAACGACATTCATTTTTATAAAGCTCGGCTCTCCTTATACATTCCCTTCTCGGGTTGGGATTTTCGGATGTCAATTTTAGCTTTTTTACATTTAGTTCTGTGTACAAATTTATGAAGACATTAGAACGTTCCGACCCAAAGCTCTTAGAAAAGTTTCGTAACCTTTTTTGTAAAAAGTATTTAAGCACATTTTTGTGTTATTAAAATTGTCACTGGCAACTTGTCAGACAGGTGTAAAAGAAAATATGCCCTATAAATGCAAATCTTAACCCCATCGACAGTTATTAATGTGTATAATTTTTGCGAGGAAATTTTTGTGAAACACACACTTCCATAAAATTGCAATCATACATATTGTACAACACATACTAAAAATTCCACTAGAATTAATTCTGGAATTGTGTAAAAGCTGTATACAAATATGGAGAGAATATTAGATAAACTGACATTTTTGTACAAATACTTTTTGCACTTGCATTTACATTGAAAAAGACAAGGAGTGAATTTCTCTCATGAACTCACCCTGCTTCCCAGTGGAGAGGGTAAAAACCGGGGAATGACACACTCTCCCGTCTGACTACGTCACTGACAGTGCGCCCTAGTCTACACCGAACCGGCACCGTAAAAAAACAGTTTTTGTGGAAAATTGTTCCTGCTCCCAATTCCCTCTTCCGTTGCCACTTGAACACTTTTCCATCCTCTTTCCCGCTTCCCATTTTCCCGGAGTCATTCGGTGGTACGAGAGAGTTCCCCCTCGTGTTGGACTCTCTTGGCTCCAGCTCAACCACACACACACATTTACATACATTGGTTTTTCTTCCACAAACTTTTTTTTAAAAAGACGGGATCCACTCAAACTTTGAATATTGCAATGGAATTTGAAAAGGGAAAGTCCCAGCTTGAAGGGAAAGAAATTTCCTTGGAACAAAAGAACGTCAGAGGAAGGAGAGAAGGAAGGGTAAGACTCAAGTCTTCCTTCATGTCCCTTGACTCTTTCAAAAAAAATGTACATCTCATCTCCTCTCTGTCAGTCAATTCATTTGTTGTTTGAATAAAATGTAGTCAAATTTATTTTGCTTACGCCACTCCGACATCCGGAGGTATATATAAAAATATTCATATCCTCCCCTCCTCTTTCTCTCCATCACACACACAGACACACACACATCATTCCGTTACAGACGAGAGTTGGAGATGATCCAAGTGTAATAGAAGTAAAAAATCCCATGGATTCCCCTTATATTGCCTCTCTCTCAAAATCCATGGAGAAGGAAAGCCAATGGAGAATCGAAACTTCGTTTGTGCCCCCCTTTTTTTTCTGAGGTTTAAGTTTAAATTGATCCTCCCAATTGTGTGTCTATTTATCGATTACAATACAATACTCTCTTTCCTGTTCATCAATAAACATAACACTTATGATATTGTTATTCTTTGAACACTGTATATGTGAGTGAGTGGATGTGTGTGTGTTCCCACGTTCCGTCGTAAAATATTTTTCACATATTCTGATGACTCAAGCTTTTACAAAGAGGGAGAGAAAAGTGCCAAAAAATGAGGAGAGGTGAAATTCTCCTCTTCTTTTATTTTCCATGTCAATAAATTTGAATAAAAAATAAAGAAAATTTTTTCATCTGGCTGACAAAAAAAAGATTTTTTTGAAAGGATCAATTTAGAAGAAAAAAATTGGATTATGAAGAGACCCATTGACAACAAAGACTAAGTGGGCATGATTTAGTTTTTCGCATGGACGGGGATCCAAAATATATATTTTACATAGTCCAAAACACAGGATGAGTCTTTCATTTCATTTCGACTTTATTCATGTGAGATTTGTACTCTTTTACAGTTTAGTCGTCATCACACAACATTGTGGTCAGGATTGTAGAAAAACCGATGAAGGCCTCCATATCAAATCTTACAGTACACAATTGACATTTCCATTCATCTTGAAAGCAAAGAGAGAGGGAGAAAGTCTCAAGACTGGAATTGTAAACGTGGACCGTTATTTTCCATCGTGAAATGATTTTAACCTTCAACAAATTGGAATATTAAGAGTTATTTGATTTTAATTCGTCACATTCCAGGATAATCGAACATTTTTGGAAAAAATAATTAAAAACACATTTACATTTTGGATGGCCTAGTAATAGTAAGAGGACTTTAGGATATGATGACCTTATAAAATTTTCCTTTCGAAAAAACAAAATGGAAAGACAGGTGTTTAGACAATATATATTCTTATTACACGGTACGTTCTTCTTGGGAACATGATGGGTGATTTGTGAGGATTGCACTGGACAGCTGAAACGTGTGTGTGTGTGTACTTTGTGTATGTAGTATCCGTGTGGTATGGATTGGAGAGGAATCACATCTGTCATTTTGAGTGGAGGACAAAATTTTAGCACATTCTCAATGCACCGACTGTGTGTGTGTGTCCATACACACAAACACACACACCGGTTGACATATATTCCTATTTATACTTTATACTTGGAAAATAGGTTGATGGCATTGACTCCACATCTATAATGATGATCAACAAACTCAAAAGAGAGAGAGAGAGAGAGCGTCATCGTCAAAAAGAGTTGCTGCTTTAGCAAAGCAGTCCAAAATCATGAGATTCACGTCACGTGCTTTATTCTGCACAGATTAAGCTTCCCACATTCCCCCCACTGGGGCACAGTATGTGAAACAGTGTGTGTGTGTGTTGTCTACAAGGAAATTTCGCGTGTGTGTTATTATGTAGGGAAATGAGCAAAGTGTATTAAAGTATTTTCTCCCCTCTCCTCATTTTCTTTCTCCTTTCCATATTTTATGAATTATGAAAAAGGATTTTCATGTCAGGACAGGGTTGTGTGTGACGTGAATTCGGGCAATTAATTATACTTTTTAAAGCACCTCTCATCAACTCGTGTTTTTTTAGGGAGCGAGACGAAAAACACACCCAGCCATAGACTACTTTCCTTCTGGAACATTATCATCTCTTCAATTCAGTTTGTGTGTGTGGACTGTGGAGGTGGATTTTTATCATCCATGAAAATTTCCAATTCATGGTTAGATTTTTAACTTAAAAGTCCATTAGAAAATGTCCAATTTGTAAGAAATTACATTTGTTTTATGAAACTTTCATAATTTTATAGCATACTTTTCCTTTCTATTTTTATTTTCATGTTTTGTCCTGAAAAAAGCAACAGTTTTTTTATAATCCTGCAAATGATTTTGAAGATACACAATGCATTACATAATTATTTCATCAAATTCATTTTCAAAAATATGCAAAAGGTGTCCTGAAAATATTTACTGACAAAATATAGATCATACATGACACATGACATATGTCCAGGTAAGTATTTATATGAATTTACGCGCATATAAATTTTTCCAGCCCCTGAAAAATCTGTGCAGAGAATTAAAATATACAAGGAGAAAATAATTGTACGTACATTGGATAGCGATTCCCCGCCATGCCCATCATCTCCCCGAAATAATCAGTCATTGCAAACATTTTGAAAGTGGATGTCTCTCCTCGAGTTTACCCTTCCAGAGAATAACAAACTCACCACACACACGTAGTGAGATTAAATTGAAAGGAGACTCTCCTCCTGATATTTTCTCAACAATTGAATTGTCAAAATTTGCACACTTTCCTTTCCTTTTTTTACATTTTCCCCACTTCAATATGTATTATCTGAAACGACTTTATTCGTACACAAATATTTTTCATCACATTGTCCACATCATTTTAATCCCAGACGAACAACACGATAAAACCTGGGAAATATACACCACTCACAATGAGCTTCCAAATATCATGAATAATTTTCAACACGAATAAATTGGAATAGAGATTTAATTTCCATTTCGAACAATCATTTTGTTTTCTTTAAAAACTGCCACAAAGAACGCAACTATAATTCACATGCATATATGTAGTTCTCTCATTTTGTATCTTGTGATTTGTTATCCAAATTAAATCTGCACCCTTCACACACAAGTATCTGGACCACCCACTGGATCATGATGTTTTGTGAACTGATTTGAAGAGATTGAGCAAAATGAAGGATTAACAATAAATGAGGATACCAATTCTCTTTTCTTTCTCGTGGTGACAGGGGGACACGTGGCCCTCACAACTCTAATTATTTGAGCAACTATTTCCCTGGACAAGAACACCATCATCATCCCACAATCACTATCTACCAAGGTCAAAGTTGACATGATGAATAGTTTCTGTGTCAAAATAATGGAAAGAAGAACTTTTTCATATTTTACAAATTGAACACTATTCTAATGATAATTATTCACATTTCACAATTGTTGCGCACAATTATACTTTGCGGTCATCTCTGGATTCCTCCTCCACAAATTTTATCCTCTTTGGAACTGACTGACACGAAATTGAGGAATAAAGAGTCCTTCTCTAGCGCACCTTCCTCTCCACACATTTTTGGTTGAACTTGTGCATATGGAAATGTTGGACTGTGTCTTGGATGGTGACTGATCGTGAGACTGAGCTCACTTTCTCATTTTCTTTACCCTTTGTGCTTGGATGCACACAAGTGCAACTTTTTGTACCTCTAATTCCTCCTCCTCTCCTCTGCGTTGTTTATCTTTTCTCTGTTGAGATCCTGACACTCCGACTTTTTGGTTTTTGCACATGTTCCTCCACTCTCCAATATTCTATTTCATGGGTGAGGGACTGGTCAGAAAATAAAACAAGTAGAGAGAGAGAGAGAAATTTTACAGACTCTCATCCTCTTTTTCAAGGCAAACAGCTTCCGTTCCCTCTCTCCATCCTCTTTTTTCCAGCCCCACCACCGATAATTCATTATGCAGAGGCAATCAAAAAGAGAGTCCACAACAGACACGCACCATCACAACAACAACAGCAACAGAAAAAACAATCCTCTCAAATACCACCCTTTGAGTAATACTTCACAACACAACACTATTCTTGGGGAGACGATGTGGGGAGTGCGTGAGTAGAAACAACTTTGTATCGCCTTTTCATTTTCTGTTTCATTGTGAAATCTTTTTTTCGCAATTTCCTCCAAAACTTTCCCCGTCTTTTTCTTCCAATGCAATACGTGAGGAAAATGAACACTGGGGAATTTTGCACTATTTGCCAAAAAAAACTCAACAACTGGATTCCACTTGTACTTACATAATCACTCCACAAAATTTCACAAATTCCCTTTTTTCCGCGACCGTTGTACAACGGGAAAAATTTTCAAAATGATTGGATGAATTTTTCAGAATTGACTTGAATTTTCAGTACAGACAAACACATCTGGACATATTCTAGAATATATTTTTTGAATCGTACTTTGACCCGATGTATTTCCATGTCAAGTCAGTCCACTCTTTGTCCGGGGACTGGAGTACGACTGGACAATGTGTGTATCATCCCAACTCACACTAGACACACCGGCTCTCGCACTCTGTGTGTTCGAGACTCGAGTTGGGTGGAATGTTGGGCGAGAGAGAGAAATTGTTTAAATTGGAGAGCGTGAGTCGAGGCTGCGAGTTAGCGAAAATCATTTTTGGGAGAGAGACCCTCCAGCCTCAGACAATGATGGAAAAAATAATTTTTTGAATGTTTACACTCTCTCTATTTTTCTTCCCTACACACACATGCACACACACTCTCTCTCGAGTTCCCCCGTGGAAGAGAGACAAAGTCTGTGTGTCTGGATGAGAATCTGATGTGGAGGAGGAAGAAGAAGAAGAGGAGGTTTGTGTGCGCAATAATGTTTATCAGGGCAAAAAAAACTAATCAAAATCCTGCCTCTCTTTATGTCATCCCCCATCCCCCATTTACGCACACCATCCTCCTAAACACATTTGATGATCTGAATCAGTCTCTCTCTCTCTTTCATAGCCCCTTTAGTGAGACATCCCTTTCGAAGTTCCGCTATTTCGCGACGCTAACCTAAATTTAAACTGCTCCCTCTTCCACATTATGAATCTATCGGAATAGAGTTGAATGTGTGGTACTTTTACATTTTTACATGTGGAACCTTATGCACTGAAAGTGGGAGTGCAAATAGCTGTTGAGTAAATTTTAATCTGTTATGCTAAAGTCTCTCGAGCATTTTAAGAAACATCCTACTCGATACATGAGGATGACACAGAGCGACGAAGTGGAGGAGGAAATTCATAAACTGAGTAGTAGAATATTTTCAGACGGAATGGACATTCATGTATTGAGGAAGGATTTGGGATGAGGATGTAGTTGCAGATTTTAAAAAAATATATTAAAAATAAACACAAATGTCAGGGAAAGTATTTGATTGGAACAGACGACTTGTGCTTCATGTAATTATGCTGTAAAATTTAAGTAAGTTAGGAAAACTCTTTACTGCAAACTTTTCGGATTTATTTGGAATGTGTAAATGATTCAGAGTCCGTAGATAATCAAAAGAATAGACAACCATTATATAGATTTACAGTGTCTGTTTTCCCTCCCATATAGGCATAAAGTGTAGAGTCATTAGAACGTTTATTTGAGGAGGTAATTGCGTGTGAATGGAAGTAGAATAGATTGTGAGTCGACCTGAGTCTAAATACACAAAATATTAAAATTGTGGAGTTTGCATTGAGTGCGGAAAATTAGGGGAAAGAAAGGCTCGAGGGGTTTGACTCGACTATTCTTGGTCCCTTTGGAACAATGCTAATTAATTAATCTGTTCGACGCATGTTTATGCGTGTACGCATTTATCAAATGTGCGTATGTATCATGGATCTTTTCCCATTTTAAAAAGAAATAAATGTTCAATTTGGGGATTTAATAAAAATTGTCCACTGATAAAAAGGACACAGACACTTTTTCTCCACTTATCTCCTCTCTCTTCTCTTCTTTTTTACTTCAAGGTTTCTTTTTGACGGGTCACTAGACACTCGGATTATTGGAAATACATGATCAAGAAGAATCAACCCTAGAAAGAAATCTCAAATCACCGACTTTCGGATTTAGAAACAAAGAGGGAGAAAGTTTCTGGTCCTTCGTCCTTACACTCTCGGCCTTTGGTTTTGGTGGAGATAGAGAAAGGGTGACGATTAGAAAGTCGTAGAAAGAGAAAAAAATACTTTGAACAGAAATTAAGCCAAGTGTAGAGGAGGAGTAGGTGGAGTGTAGAGCGGAGGATGTATGTACAATGGAGTATCAGAGGTTTCATGTGATTTATTTCCTCGCAAATGTTCTCTATCCACATCCAACTCCAACAGTTCTACAAACTAAAGATCTCAAAAGATTCCCTTTTGGTTTATTTCATCTGTGTCACAGGAACGCACACGCACGCACACACTTTCAAGGGACTAGAGCAAGGGTAAATGGATGAATCCGGAATTCATTCTCAGTTTTTATCTGATACAAAATGTATTAAATTTTCTACTCACAATTTTTAGGCCATTTTGTTGAAATAATCCTTTCAATTTTATAGATATAAATTTTCACATACCTATTTAATTTAATTATGTATTTCTCACTTTTTACAAATGAGTGGTCAATTACTCATTCAGAAATGTTTATGTTACAGCAATTATGGTCCACCTTTGGGAGATAGAGAAAGTTGCATTTAATTCCGTTGAGTAGTTTATTACTGCGGGTTGGAACAAAAGTCGCATCAGTTATATGGAAAATCGGATTTGATTGTAAATGGGCGGAGAGAAACTGGAGGGAAAAGAGATAAATACGCAGACACAAAGTACAAATTGTGGGAAGTTTGGACATTTTGTTGGAGCTTTTGACCCAAGTTCAAGTAGACCAAGAGGTAGGACTAGGACCCAAAGTTTTCTACATCTCATCCATATGGCTAGAATTAATATTGTAAATTGGGAAGGTATAAACGATTCATCTCTTACTCACTTCTCCGTATCTACGTCTGTATATGTGTGTGTGGAATGGGAGGAGAGAACATTTCCAGATTTCCATTTACACTCCAAAGATTTAGGATGGAATTCTGTGGATGCAAATGTGACTAAAGATGCACACATTCTCGAGTTGTCTGTACAGCATTGCATTTTCTAACTTGTGTTCCCAACTCACACACAACGGGTTTCAAGGCTTGAAATTTTGCGAACGTTCAAGAATCTGAATATTCATTTAATATTCTCAGCTACAAGACAGGCAAAAGTTTGTCTCTCTCTTCCCCAGGAGCGATGCAATATGTGTTTGTGCCTCTGTGCAAATACTCGGTGTAAGGATTTAAATTCATTCCCAACTCACCGTTTCAGCTTAAACATGTTTCAATTGGGACAATTTACCAATATTTGTTTTCATATGCTCATACCAAACGTCGAAGTGCATTCTGGTCATGCGCCCCCTCCTGTTTTTTACCTCACAATTTTTTGAAAGGTACAACAAAAAATAGACATGTGAAGAGAGTGCACAGAATTGTCAGAGCCCACCAATTTTCACCTCCTCCACTTTTCCTCCTTCTACCGGATTCACTAAAAATAAAATCCAGATTCCAAAAATATTAACGAGATTTCTTTATGCTCAGCTCACAGTTGTACACACTGACATTTTCTCTGTTGCAATCTACACCCATTGTCTGGGTTTTATTAACGTCATGACGGTAGTTTACGTAACAAGTGAGTGGATATGATAAAATTCCTTGTATCTTCTTTCCAAAACAACTACAACACATAAAAACCATCGTTCGCTCTCTCCTCCTCCTCCCTCCTTCACTCAACACTAATTCAGCATTAAAGACAAATAAACATGATATTGAGAAAATATGCTTGGAATTGTTTACCAGTTTCTCCTACAAATTCCCATACCATACAGTTATTGATGCTCGTTGAAATATTTTTTTAAAAAAAATCTTCATATCCTCATAAGAGAGTAGAGTAGTTTAGCCATAAAGTTGTATGTCACAATTTTCTTAAAATTTGTTAGGAAAATACGTGAGGAGATTTTTTCTCCCTGTATCCACACACATTGTGTACACATGTAAGTTTACATGGAATACATGTGTACACACTGCCCTTGGAAAAACTCCCGGGTTTGTGGAATGAAGATCATCCAACTCTATTCTTACTACTTGACTCCATTTAAATAGTGACAAGTAAAATGAGACTCATGAACTCTACCCCTCCTTCCTATTTGAACCAGTGAAATGTGCAACTGTATTAATTTTATCACTGATTTTCAATTTCCCCTTTTCATTCATATTTCTCTTTACATGTCCAACGGAAAACATACAAAATGAAACAAATTACATCCAGCCCAGACACGCATAGAAGTTGTGCTGTGAAACACTAATTAAATAATTGATGGAATGAATTTTGATTTCCATTGGAAATTAAATGATTACAACCAGGAAAAAAGCGGGAGAGTTAGGAGTAAAGAATAAAAAGTTCAAAAAACCGCTGGCACTCGTCCTCTACATCCCGAATCTCTATTTTTTGAGCACAAACGCACGCCAGCCCTCCACACACACACGCACACACAAACATGCACACACACTTAAAAAAGTAGAGTTGATATCACGGCTCGTCCATGAATTAAGTGTATCTAGTCCGAAGACATTCATTACTAATAAAAACGTGAGCATATGGATGAGATGACTTGGAGTTCAGTGGGTGGGTGAATACACTCCACAGCTGCCTTCGCCCACCATTCACTCATTAATATGAAACATGTATGAAATTATGAGATTGTGTAATTTTTCAACTCGACTCTCCCTCTCTACAAACACACTCTCTTTCTCCTACAAACTCAGCTTCCAATGAATAGGGATTAAAGGTAAGGTTGAAAAGAAAGTTGTATTATCCTCCTCCTTCTCGCTCTCCTCCTCCTCTGAGAACCACAATCTCATTTAGTCTACTCATGCATATTTATGTGTAGATTCTTCTACTTTTGAGAATCCTTCGCTCAGTCAGTGAGCAGAGAGGAAAGGAAAAAGTGTGGAGTTTTTATTTTACTCTAGCCCAGATTAAGCTCAAGATAAGAGGAAGAGGATAAGAGAGAAAGAGGGAGGGAGGCTAGAACATGACTTAGTTTTTATTTTTATGGCCACAACCAAAAACTTCCGGTAAAACTCTCTCTCTCTCTCTCTCTACTTGTAGAGTGTGTGTGTGGACGTACAGCACAGACAAGACAGATGCAATTCAAGTGCGCAGGCTACCATTAACTCGTCTCCTTTTCAATCCTCCCCCGCCCCAACATATTTCCTTTATGAGATGACTCAGGACTTTTCTTACATCAACTCCTCAACAAACTCCCTATTATCCACACACACACACACACATTCCGTTAAAAGTTACTTTCCACACTCAAACTCTTATCATTTGACAATCAAGGAAGGCTACTCCCCTCTTTTCTTGTTCCTCTCCTTCCCCACACCACCCTTTCTCTTTGTCTATTTGAACAGACCGGTAGATTGGTCACTAATGCGGCTCCCTCCTTTCATCCTTCCCTTCCCCTCCTCCTCCTGACTTTGTCCCAACTTTTTTGAGTGGACTTTCCTAATGTGTGTCTCTCTTTGCATATTTCCTCATTACACCCTATCTCTACATTTGGAGAGAGAGAGAGAAAGGCTTGTAAATTGGACCAACAACAAAATTAGTTTGTATCCCTTCTTCCTTCACAAACATCTACGCTTTTCTCTTTTTCCCACGTGTGGATTTTGATGCTGCATAGGAATTTTGGATAACCATGGAAAGTTTCTTCAACGAAGTCAATGTTCAGTATTTTTGTGGGTACTGTATCATGTAAGAAACATCTTAAGCCAATGAATGTGACGATGAATATTGTGGTCATTGGTTATTGGTTATGGTGTTTTCGTGAAAGTTCACCAGTCAAAACTTATATGTTGTGGGTATTGTGAAGTTTTCCTCATTGAGGAAATTCCTGTGAAAATACATGTGTTTGGTTTGCTGTGAAAAATCATGTTCAAATATGACACCGACCTGTAAATTGGGGTGTAATAGTTAATAAGGATTATGGAGTAATTTTGTAAATTGTGGTTTTTTCGATAGACATGGTAAATGGCAAGTTGTGCAAGGGAACTGTCATAACTTTCATAAATCAAAAATTGTTTTCGGCTCATTACAACATGTGTTTACACTCGTACACACACCAAAACATACTTCACACCATGTGTCCTCCATTCCTTTTACTCTTATGTTATTTTTTATCCCTGCAGTTGCTACTCAATTTTTAGTTTTGGAATCCTCCACGTTCTCTCAATTTAGTTAAGACAGAGAGAGGTAAATGAATCACAAGTTAACACCCCTCAAATCTGTCATTAAGATGAATTTTGAAATCCAGATATATATATTTTTGTTGTATTTCAATATTTGTCAATTTAATAAAATAATTAGCTTATTTCTATTTTTCAGTAATGAACATTACTATTGCCTGGCAATTAAACCAATATATAATTTCATTCATAGTCCTTGAATAGTCAATTTTTTTGGAGTTTCATCCAAAGTCAAATTCTCTATACTTTTAGAAGTAACGTAAACTCAATTTGCTAATTGTGTCTTCAAATTTAATTTCCCATTTAACGAGGAATGTGGACTGCATAGCACTAATGACGAAACACATGAGTGTGGAGGAAAGCAACAGGAGATATCTGAGAAAGCACCCTCTTTCCGGCGTTGTGGCAACCAACGATTGAGTTTGGAGAAAGCATTGCCAAAAGATTCCATGAGTGTGTGTGGAGTCGGGGAAAAAGTCAATCTTTCCCTCCACGTCCATCTCGTCTACCATGAAAATAATTGTAGGGAATTTCTGAGTGGAAATCATGATTCTACTAATCTTTAAACAGTTTAGCGGAGTTTAAATAAAACTTTAAATTTTTGATTTCATTACATAATGACATATGCGTAGGTTGTGGAGGTGGGCGTATATCCAGGTTCAAAATATATGAAATGTAGTATGAGATGGGACAAAATTAATGATGCTACGATGCGAGATATGGAAAGGCAGCATTGGTGATCGTGCCGATTTGCGAATTAAAATTGTGACAACACACTCACCAAGGTTTGAGCACACCGCGATCATGTGCATACGGGGCAACTAACCCCAAAGAAGCAGCCCAACTACTTTGGATAAGATTCTGCATACTTACCTGAAATTCACAAAAAAACAATTAATTAGTAAGATTGAACTTTTTATTTGCACACGCGCGCATACAAATTAAGATTTTAATTGGAGCATATGTCATTTTGAAAAAACACAAACCAAAGTTAATTGAAAATGGTACAATTAGGCTTAGTGGACCGAGTCTATGTGCAATATTTTGCACATTCCACCTCATTCATTCACAGTTTTTAACTCAAAAGCAGATTGATCATCTTATTATCCAGCGTAAACAACGAGTGGAGTGGACCAAAATCTTTGACATTTTTTGTCACAAGAGATGACAAAGAAGAAAATTGAAGGCAAGAATGAAGGACACATAAATTAATTCCTTGATTAAGCTTTCCCTTCCTCCTCCAGTGAAGAGGATGTAAATCAAGTTGGAGCCAAGATTGATGAATGAATGTGGAGAAAAACTGAAATAACGACGGAGGAGGAAGGAGAAGTGTCTCCTTTCTCTTCCCCCCTCTTTAATGCTTTCAAAATAGAAGTTGCGGGCCATTAGGAAAGTTAAATACTATACATTATTAATCATCCTGTATGATTTCATACACACACAAAACTTTGGCTGTGTGTAGAGTAGAGCTGGGGCTACGAAGGGGAATGAACAGGTAGTAGTTGTTTCTGAGTCCCACCAAAATGAAAAGAGAGAGATAGAGATGGAGAAAGGGGAGGGAAAGTTTTTGAACGGGCTCATTCTCTTCTTGTCAACTCACTCAAGTGGGTCTGTGCTTTTGACACACACACAGGCCCTCACAGTTGCTGTCATGAAATGGAAGAGTTCTCTTAAAATTCAAATGATGGACTGTGATGAATGGAACCGTTATTAAATATTATGACAATTATATATTTCTCGTTCCATTCAGATGTACGATGGTCATAGTGAGGTACAATAAGGTACAGGGAGAGCCCTTCAATTTAATTTAAGGGATTTCAAACTAAAAAGTTTGAAACTTTTTTTTCGTTCATCTGTCTCTTCAAAAGCTATATGCATAGAAAAATTTTGAAAAAATTTGAAGTTGAAAGTTATAATAGAAGGAAATAAAATGAATTTTACTTTCACTTTTCTCTTTCTCTTTCACATTACGAACTCTCTCTGTGTGCATACGTTTTCCTTGCATGATTTTGTAGTATTGACCTACAGGAAGAGGATGATGAACACATGACGTGGGGTTGTGAATGTCCAGCCGTTCATTGAAGTTGATGGAGGGAATGGTTGAGGATTGGAGTGTCCACCCGCTCTTAAATTAACAATTTCTCCAGACTGGGACTAACATACAAGGTGGGGTTTGTATGATGATTGGGCAGGTTTGTGTGAGTGTGTGTGTGGGGAGAGAGAAATGGAGGGGGTGTAAATTACAGGCATCCACTACACAGGCACACACACATTGTGGACTACACAATGACTCCTCTTTCTCTCTCCCTCTCTCTTTCTCTGTCTACATTGTAAGTACAGGGAGGAGTGTTCGGGGAGGATGAGCGAAGAAACGTGCCTCCCAGTAAAAAATCATGAATTCATTAAAAATGTACAGAAATTGATTGAGTGTTTATCGATGTGGAGCCTCTTCCTTCCTTCCTCCTCCACACTCCCTACTCAACCACATATTATATAAAGTGTGTGTGGACAGAGAAAGTATGTGTGTGTGTTTGGGCAGAGAACATACACTCCCTGTGAAGTTCCGTTCAGTCGTACGTTGTTTTGTGTGTATTTACGACAATTCACGAGAGGACTACACCCCATATCTTCACAATATCCTCAGCCGCCTTTTAATTCACACAGACAAACACTCACGCAGTTTCTCTCACAATGACATCCACGTGGCTACTAACTTTTGGTTTTGTAGCTTGTACGTGTGGCTCATATTGTACGTGAATTGCACTGGAGATACTTGAATGAAAAGATTGTTCTCATCTCGAGAAAACATCAAAAACAAAAGTCATCCATTTGTAGTGAAAGTAGTTCTGGCGTTACCCATACAGAAAGGTGGAGAAAGACCAAAAGAGTTCAGTTCAGAATTTTACACTCTCTACTTGTTTGTCAGCCACACAACAAAATTAAAGTAAAAAATAGTTAAATAATTTAATTCTCAAATGCCATCAAAAAGGAATCCAAAACAATGCAACCCAAAATAGAAAGAGAAAGCATTATCCTCCCATAAAAGGGAAGAAAGTAGGAGAAAGGAAAAATAAAATTTGTCTAGTATACGTGCATCAAGGCTTAAAAAGCTATCAATGAAGGGACCGTCGAATGAATTTATTTTGACCATCTAAAGAAAAACATTAATGCTACAAAACTTTCGCTTGTTTTATTAAAAATTTTGAACGTGAGGAAATACCATATAAACCTACGATCGCTAGGATCCTAACGTTTGTAAAGATTGTAAATAATTTGAAGCCTTTGAAGACTCAAAGTGTCATTCTTGCCAGGCTGAAAAGTTTTAGGGATAAATGACTTGTTGTGGACAGTAGGTAGTCCTTTAGTTGGTTCTCAGTTGACATTTGACAATTCGACGTGGTCTATATTTTATCAGTCGTTTACTCCCGAAAGAAGAAGTTGTGTACCAGATAAGTGTAGCCAGGCTAGTAGTAACAACATAACACAGAAAGTGTGTATAATGAGCAGGGAGTTATCGTAGTCAACTCGTACACACACATTACGTATATATATGTACACCTATGTACACACGTACACCCTTCTATACAATCATTTCTACATATAATGGAGTTTAAGTGAGTGATCGATGTAGAATTTCAACGCTATGCTAATAATCAAATATAAAAGTCCAGCATTTTCTTTCACAGACACATACACCCACCCCCCACACAAACACACATCAATGTGAATACTTGCATATAGATATTCAAGAGAGAATTGTATGTTTTCCTCAAACTCACGGAGCCCTCTGAACAACACAGAGAGATACACAAACAGAGAAAGAGACATGTACATATTTTGTCCTTATTTTCTCCTACCTAACTTTCATCTCAGTCCATTATCCCCATCTGCAACATGTACATTCCCCCCCCCCCCCCCCCCC